>JAVSCE010019042.1:0-87269 GCA_032199065.1 Smutsia gigantea
TATTTTCTGTCTGGTTGATCTGTCCTCTGGAGTGAGTGGTGTGTTGAAGTCTCCTAAGATGAATGCATTGCTGTCTATTTCCTCCTTTAATTCTGTTAGTATTTGTCTCACATATGCTGGCGCTCCTGTGTTGGGTGCATATATATTTATAATGGTTATATCTTCTTGTTGGACTGACCCCTTTATCATTATGTAATGTCCTTCATCTTTTGCTACTTTCTTCGTTTTGAAGTCTATTTTGTCTGATACAAGTACTGCAACACCTGCTTTTTTCTCTTTGTTGTTTGCATGAAATATCTTTTTCCATCCCTTCCCTTTTAGTCTGTGTATATCTTTGGATTTGAGGTGAGTTTCTTGTAGGCAGCATATAGATGGGTCGTGCTTTTTTATCCATTCTGTTACTCTGTGTCTTTTGATTGGTGCATTCATTCCATTTACATTTAGGGTGATTATTGATAGATCTGTACTTATTGCCATTGCTGGCTTTAGATTCGTGGTTACCAAGGGTTCAAGGGTTGCTTCTTTACTATCTAACAATCTCACTTAACTTTCTTGTTAAGTTATTGTAAACACCGTCTGATGTTTCTTTCTTTCTCTCCCTTCTTATTCCTCCTCCTCCATTCTTTCTATAAAGGTGTTTTATTCTTTGCCTTTAGTTAGTATTTGGATGGTCTGCTTTCTTTGCTATGATTTTATTTTCTCTGGTGACATCTTTTTAGCCTTAGGTGTTCTTCCATCTAGAGCAGTCCATTTAAGATATCCTGTAGTGGTGGTTTATGAGAGGCAAACTCTCAACTTTCGTTTGTCTGGAAATTGTTTAATCCCTCCATCATATTTAAATGATAATCATGCTGGATACCATATTCTTGGTTCGAGGCCCTTCTGTTTCATAACGTTAAATATATCATGCCATTCTCTTCTGGCCTGTAAGGTTTCTGTTGAGAAGTCTGATGATAGTCTGATGGGTTTTCCTTGTAGGTGATCTTTTTTCTCTCTCTAGCTGCCTTTAATACCCTGTCTTTATCTTTGATCTTTGCCTTCTTAATTATTATGTGTCTTGGTGTTGTCTTCCTTGGGTCCCTTGTGTTGGGAGATCTATGAGCTTTGGTGGACTGCGAGACTACTTCCTTCCCCAGCGAGGGAAAGTTTTCAGCAATTATTTCTTCAAAGACACTTTCTATCCCTTTTTCTCTCTCTTCTTCCTCTGGTACTCCTATAATGCGAATATTGTTCCGTTTGGATTGGTCACACAGTTCTCTTAATATTCTTTCATTCCTAGAAATCCTTTTATCTCTCTCTGCCTCAGCTGCTCTGTACTTCTGTTCTCTGTTTTGTATTCCATTAATAGTCTCTTCCATCTCATCCATTCTGCTGTTAAGCCCGTCGATCGCTTGTCTGATTTCTGTATTGTCTTTCCTCAGTTCTCTCACTTCGTCCCTCAGCTCTTGCACATTTCTCTGTAGGTCCATCAGCATGGTTATGACTTTTATTCTGAATTCTTTTTCAGGGAGGCTGTGCATTTCCATCCCTTCAGACTCCCTCTCTTGGGTTGTCTGGTTGATTTTGGTCTGAACCATATTCCTCTGTCTTTTCATGGCTATAGAATTGGTCACTGATAGTTGCCACGTATGTCAGCTGGGCTCTTTAAGACTTTAAAAAGAGAATAAAAAAAAAGAGGAAAAAAAAGAAAAAAAAGAAGAAAGAACGAAAGAAAGAAAAAAAAAGAAAGAAAAGAAAAAACAAAAACAAAAACAAAACAAAAAAAATGCCCACTGGACGTAGATTCTGTGGGAATGCTGTAGGTGGCGCTATTGCCCCACTATTCCACAGCTGTGGCTGCGCCGCTCCGCAGGGCCCTTTATCACTCTGGCAGGGGTGGGAACGACTAGGAGGCTGTTGATCTCAGTGAGAAGTGTAAGTATGGCTATGCTTCCTCAGTCACCAGCTAAGGCGTCTGAAACTCCCCAGGACTCCCAGCCTGCTGGGCTGAGTGTGCTGGGGCGATCCGGCTCCTCCGCTGGGCTCCTGTCTCTTTAAGACCGCTGAAGAAAGCGTGCACTTTTTTTTTCCTTCCCGTGAGCCAGCTGCAAGCACCCTGGCACGTCCCTGCTCTGATCCTGCCCCTCTGTCTCTCCAATCTCCGCTACCCTGCGCAATGTGGGTCAGCGCTCCCTGTGCAGATCACCGGGGCTGGCTGCTTCGCGGGGTGTACTTCCACTCCCTCCCGGCTCTGAATCCTCTCCTCCCGTCGGTGCGCTGGGGTGGGGGAGGGCTCGGGTCCCGCCGGGTCGCGGCTCCGTACATTTCCCACCTCTTGGTGTGCCGAGTCCTCTCGGGTGTGCTTTCCTGTGTATTCTCGTCTCCCTTTTAGGAATAGATGTATTTTCTGTGTTTTCGTAGATAAATACAGTGTTGCGAGGAGATTTCTGCCACCCTGCTCACACTTCCATCTTCCCGGAAGTCCCTCCTCGGTCCTCTCTGTTCCTATTTTTTAATGTTTTATTTTAAAATAACATCAAACTTACAGAAAAGTTTCCAAAAAATAGTACAGAGAGGTAATATTATATACACAGAATGTAATATTTGGCAATAAAAAGGAATAAACACTGCTCTGACATGAATGAACCTTACAAGTAAAATGCTAACTGAAAGAAGGTAATAACAAAAGACTGCTTATTGTATGATTCCATTTATAGAAAAATCCCAGAAACAAATTTTTGGAGACGGAAAGTAGGTTTGTGGTTGCCTAGGATTGGAAAGGCTGGGGAGAAAGGAGGAGTGATGCATGGTTACAGGGTTTCTTTTTGAGTGGTGTTTGCACAACTTTGTGAGTATACTGAAAACCATTGAATTGTACACTTTAAGTAGGTGAATTGTGTGGTATGTGAATTATATCTCAAAAAAGCTGTTATTTAAAAAAAAATAGTACAGAGAGTTCTTGTATATTTTCACCCTGCTGTCCCTAACGTTAACATAACTATAGCACAATTGTTCAAAACTAGGACATTAACATTGGTGCAATGCTCTTAATTAGACAGCAGACTTCACTGAGATTTCACCAGTTTTCCCACCAATATCCTTTTTCTGCTCCAGGATCCAAGCCAGGATGACACAGTGCATTTATTTGTCATGTGTCCTAACTCTTCCAATAGTACCAGCTCCTCAGTCCTCAGCTCTCATGATTGTGACACTTTTGAAAAGTTCTACTTATTACCTGTAAAATACCCTTCACTTTGGGCGTGAATGATGTTTCCTCATGATTAGATTGCAGTTATGCATTGTGGAAAAGAATACTACAGAAGTAATATGTCTTTCTCAGTGTATCATGTCAGGGGTACATGATGCTGATGTGTTTTATTACTGATCACAACCTTGATCACTTCGTAATGTTAACCTTAGTCACTTGGTTAACGTAGGGAATACTAGGTTTCTCCACAGCAAAGTCACTCTTTTTTATTTTGTAATTAATACATTTCTTGGAGAAGAGATGCTATGAGACTGTCCAGTTACCCTGTTTATCTTCAAACTTGCCTACGAATTTTAACAGCCGTAAGCAGATTTTGCCTGTGGCAGTTAGTTATTCCTGTGAAGTTTGTCTAATGGTGAGTTTTTTTTCTTTCATTGCTTCTGCATTTATTAATTGGAATTCTTCTGTAAGGAAGAGCCATTCCTTATTTATTTACCTATTTAATTATTTGTACCTGTGTGGACTCACGGATATTTGCTCACTGGTGACTCTTTCAGATTGGCTCCTACTCCCTCTCAGCGAGTCTGCATCCTTTTTTGAACAACTCCTTACTTTTTGGCACCGTAAGATGCTCCAGACTTAAGTTACATTTTCCCTGTCCCAGTCCTAGAATCAACAGTTTTCCAAGGGTCATTCTAAAATTAAATTCCTTTAGGAACTCTTCATAAACATAAGAACACTACCTCAGTCAATGCTACCCAACTTTGAACTTTGTTTTTACATTTTTGTAACTCTCATCTTTCTGATCTGTATTGTGGATGACTTCCTGTCTCAGTTAATAACTTCCTATCTGGGTTGGATTAATCATTTCAGTGACTATATTTTTCATTTCTAGAGATGCTATTTGGTTCTTTCCCAAATTTGCCTCTTCTTTTCAACCATACCATATTCTTTTACTTGGAATTAAATGCCTTGTCTTGTATCTTTAATTCTTTTAAATACTTTTGTATTACTTTCTTCTTGTTCTGTTGTTTGAAGGTCTTGGATATCTGGTCTGCTATTTGTTGTTTTTGCTGATTGTCACTTATATTGGACTGTATCATTATATGTTTTGAAGTTTTCTTCTTATGGACTCATTTTTAGAGGGCTCATTTTATCTTTCTGTGTGAATCATTTTGGTTATGTGTTATGGGAATATCCTTTGAGAGTGGTCCGGGTACCCCCACGTTTTATATTATTTTCTTACTACCTCAGTGGCTTCTAGTCCAATCATTACACTAAGGGTGAAGCCCTTCAAGGGTGCTGATTTGTTGTAGGAGTCTCAGTTCCAACTCCCTGCCTTCTATAGGCTAAAGGCACTATCTCCTTTTTCCATATTGGCATTCAAATACAAGCTATTAGGTTATGGAAACAGACAACTTCTTTATAATACCTCAATGTTTGTTTCTGGCAATGGGAAATGACTGCTCCCACACTCCTTTTTTCCCTTTTTGGCTCAGCTATATATAGTAGAATTTTCTTTTTTATTAGTCATTTCAGGTGTGGCCCATCATATTGCTAGAGCCAGAAGTCAATCTGTTTGTATTGGCAAGTCATTAGGTAATGAACAATAGAGATAAAACAAGCCAGTAAAGACCAGAACCTGACCAATCTGATATAATTTGACAGACTGCATAGGTCAAAGGACTAGTGAACTAGATCTACAAGGCTCCAGTAGATCGACAAAGTGTGGTGATAATAGGCTGAATCCAAGGAGCCCTCAAGGCCAGAAGATCTCTAAGATCTAGTTACTACTAGCCCAGGGTTGAGAAGGTCAGAGAAAGCAACCTCCTCCTTTACTAAACACCGCCCTGCTCCTTGTTATACATGGGCAAGCCTGGGTTTACAAATATCCTGCAGGATACCTTGCTTACATTTAAGGTCACAACTCATGTCTGGGATTCTGGAATGTTTTCTCATAGTCTACATATAGAAAACCATTTCAGGCATGAGTTTTCAAACTCTCCAGTAGGAAGTCTATTCAAAAACTTTTGTAAACCCATGAAAATAGTTGGAGGATGTAGCCTTACTCCCAACCCACCACCCATGGAAAGGTCAAGGAAGGTCCTTTTTGTACTTTGATAATTGGTGGCCAGAGATCTTTTTTTTTTTCCAATAAAACTTTTTATTTTTATTTTTTTTATTAAGGTATTATTGATATACACTCTTATGAAGGTTTCACATGAAAAAACAATGTGGTTCCTACATTTACCCACATTATCAAGTCCCCACTCATACCCCAATTCAGTCCCACTGATTCCCCACACCATGTGTACTAAACATAATACCCCACAATCCCCTTCTCCCTCCCTCCCTCCCCACCCACACTCCCACACCCCTCCCCTTTGGTAACCACTAGTTCCTTCTTGGAGTCTCTGAGTCTGCTACTATTTTGTTCCTTTAGTTTTGCTTCATTGTTATACTCCACAAATGATGGAAATCATTTGGCACTTGTCTTTCTCCGCCTAGCTTATTTCACTGAGCATAATATCCTCCAGCTCCATCCATGTTGTTGCAAATGGCAGGATTTGCTTCCTTCTTATGGCTGAATAGTATTCCATTGTGTATATGTACCACCTCTTCTTTATCCATTCATCTACTGATGGACACTTAGGTTGCTTCCATACCTTGGCTATTGTAAAAAGTGCTGCTATAAACATAGGGATGCATATGTCTTTTTGAATCTGAGAAATTATATTCTTTGGGTAAATTCCAAGGAGTGGGATTCCCAGGTCAAATGGTATTTGTATTTTTAGTTTTTTGAGGAACCTCCATATTGCTTTCCACAATGGTTGAATTAGCTTACATTCCCACCAGCAGTGTAGGAGGGTTCCCCTTTCTCTGCATCCTTGCCAGCATTTGTTGTTCTTAGTCTTTTGGATGCTGGCCATCCTTACTGGTGTGAGGTGGTATCTCATTGCTGTTTTAATCTGCATTTCCCTGATGATTAGTGATGTGGAGCATCTTTTCATGTGTCTGTTGGCCATCTGAATTTCTTCTTTGGAGAACTGTCTCTTCATATCCTCTGCCCATTTTTTAATTGGGTTATTTGCTTTTTGGGTGTAGAGACATGTAAGTTCTTTATATATTTTAGATGTTAACCCCTTGTTGAATATGGCATTTACAAATATATTCTCCCATACTGTAGGATGCCTTTTTGTTCTGTTGATGGTGTCCTTTGCTGTACAGAAACTTTTTAGTTTGATGTAGTCCCATGAGTTCATTTTTTATTTTGTTTTCCTTGCTTGAGGAGATGCATTCAGGAAGAAGTCGTTCATGCTTATATTCAGGAGATTTTTGCCTATGCTGTCTTCTAAGAGTTTTATGGTTTCATGACTTACATTCAGGTCCTTGTTCCATTTCGAGTTTACTTTTGTGTATGGGGTTAAACAATAATCCAGTTTCATTCTCTTGCATGTAGCTGTCCAGTTTTGCCAATACCAGTTGTTGAAGAGGCTGTCATTTCCCCATTGTATGTCCATGGCTCCTTTATCATATATTAATTGACTATATATGGTTGGGTTTATATCAGGGCTCTCTAGTCTGTTCCATTGGTCTATGGGTCTTTTCTTTTTTTTTTAATAAGTTTATTTTGATATCATTAATCTACAATTAAATGAGTAATATTATGGTGATTACACTACCCCCTTCATCAGGTCGCCCCAACCCCATTACAGTCACTGTCCATCAGCGTAGTGAGATGCCATAGAGTCACTACTTGTCCTCTCTGGGTTGTACAGCCCTCCCCGTGCCCCCCCAACATTACATCTGCCAATCGTAATGCCCCTTTTTCCCTCTTATCCCTCCCTTCCCACCCATCCTCCCCAGTCCCTTTCCCTTTGGTAACTATTAGTCCGTTCTTGGGTTCTGTGAGTCTCCTGCTGTTTTGTTCCTTCAGTTTTTTTTTTTCCTTAGTTCTTATACTCCACATATGAGTGAAATCATTAGATACTTGTCTTTTTCAGCTTGGCTTATTTCACTGAGCATAATACCCTCTAGCTCAATCCATGTTGTTGCAAATGGTAGGATTTGTTTTCTTCTTATGGCTGAATAATATTCCATTGTGTATATGTACCACATCTTCTTTATCCATTCATCTACTGATGGACACTTAGGTTGCTTCTATTTCTTGGCTATTGTAAATAGTGCTGTGATAAACATAGGGGTGCATCTGTCTTTTTCAAACTGGGCTGCTGCATTCTTAGGGTAAATTCCTAGGAGTGCAATTCCTGGGTCAAATGGTATTTCTATTTTGAGTTTTTTGAGGAACCTCCATACTGTTTTCCACAATGGTTGAACTAATTTGCAGTCCCACCAGCAGTGTAGGTGAGTTCCCTTTTCTCCACATCCTCACCAACATTTGTTGTTGTTTGTATTTTGGATGTTAGCCATCCTCACTGGTGTGAGGTGGTATCTCATTGTGGTTTTAATCTGCATTTCCCTGATGATTAGTGATGTGGAGCATCTTTTCATGTGTCTGTTGGCCATCTGAATTTCTTCTTTGGAGAACTGTCTCTTCATATCCTCTGCCCATTTTTTAATCGGGTTATTTGCTTTTTGGGAGTAGAGGCGTGTAAGTTCTTTATATATTTTGGATGTTAACCCCTTGTCGGATATGGCATTTACAAATATATTCTCCCATATTGTAGGGTGCCTTTTTGTTCTGTTGATGGTGTCCTTTGCTGTACAGAAACTTTTTAGTTTGATGTAGTCCCATGAGTTCATTTTTTATTTTGTTTCCCTTGCTTGAGGAGATGCATTCAGGAAGAAGTCGTTCATGCTTGTATTCAGGAGATTTTTGCCTATGCCGTCTTCTAAGAGTTTTATGGTTTCATGACTTACATTCAGGTCCTTGATCTATTTCGAGTTTACTTTTGTGTATGGGGTTAAACAGTAATCCAGTTTCATTCTCTTGCATGTAGCTGTCCAGTTTTGCCAACACCAGCTGTTGAAGAGGCTGTCGTTTCCCCATTGTATGTCCATGGCTCCTTTATCATATATTAATTCACTATATATGGTTGAGTTTATATCAGGGCTCTCTAGTCTGTTCCATTGGTCTATGGGTCTTCTCTTGTGCCAGTACCAAGTTGTCTTGAGTACTGTTGCTTTGTAGTAAAGCTTGAAGTTGGGGAGCTTAATCCCCCCAGCTTTATCAGAGATCTTTTTATTGATCTTCAAAGTACATCAGACCATCTGTGAGGCTGTACTTCTGCATGGTGTTGGCTTAGAAATATTTGAAAGACAGAGCTGTTGTTATTGACCAGCCTCACATCTGAATTATTCTTGTTTTCTCTTACCTGTAGGATATTTCTCTCTGGATGCTTTCCTGTCAACTCAAACGTCTCTCAAATGGAATTCATCGTCCCCATCCCCCGTCTCCTGCTAATGTGCTCCTCCCAGTTTCCCCTCCTTTTTTTATGTTGCTTTTTATTCATCCAGGTCTCTAGACCCAGAACATCTCACTTTCCATTTCATTTTCCAAGTTCTTTAAATTCTTTATTCCCTATCTCAGATTTGCCATACCACAGATTCCAGTACCATCAGTAGTTGGTAATCTGTTACATACTTATTACCATGCTAGGTGAGGGGGAGAATGAGAACTCTAAGACATGGCCATTATCTTTAAAGAACTTAATCTCTAGTTGAGAGGACAACATACATTCACAAAAATAGTGAACAATACCAGACAGTGTATAATTAAATGCTAAATTCGGTGGTACAGAGTTTTAAGTGTTACAAGTTGGAGAAAAGAAAGGGATAAAATGAGGGCTTGAATTATAAGAGAAAACTTAGTTGTAGAATTGTTTGAACTAGGTCTTGGAACAAATAGGTTGGAATTTGGTGGGCATTTAAAGTGACAAAGCATGGACAATTAGTATATTAAGAATAAGATTTTTTTGAAAAGTTTAGGTTCTTTATATGTTAGGACTAGTAAGCATTAGGAATAGGAGAGGCTATAAAACTACCAGAAGAATCTTTCAAAAGTAGTGTTTTAATTTTGTTTGTTCCCCAACTCAGATATCTCCAGCTGCTTCCCTTTCTTTTTGATTCTGGTCCAAACTGCTTTAGTATTCTAGGTATTCTCTGATCTACCAGCCTTCTTTACCAGACTATGCTTTTTGTGTCCACAACATGGTTTATTTGCATTTTGACTTACACTTTCCCTTTAGATTTACTTGTGAAGTGTCTGATTTCTTCTTCAAGTCCCATCTCAGGACTTACAGCCTCTTGCTACCCTCTCTGATGACTCCCACACTGACATAGCTTTCCTGCCTGGATTCCTCCTAAAACTATTTTCTGATAAAAATAGTGCAAAATCTAATCATACACCTTTTGTTTTTTGGTAACTGAGAAAATTTCTACTTATATTTCTCTTCCTTTTTGATAAGGTGCTGAGACTCTTTGAAGGTATAGATTATGTTTTATATTCTGTTGGTTCTCTTAGTACTGTATACTACTCTGGGTATATACTCAAGTGCTTTTAAGGAATTTTTTTTTCAAATACCGGTAATTTGTAATATTAGAGCTACTACTTTGTATAAATGTGCCTTTTGTCATGCCCTGCACACAGTATTGCCCTTAGTAAATGTTAATGGAATCCAGATTTATAGTGGGTCTCGAGTCCTTTCTGCTGTCTTCTCCTTGAGCCTTTCTTTAATCTGTGTCCGTAAGTATATATTATTCGTCTTTGACATCTTTTCACTTACTACCCTCATGTAGTTTTTCCTAAATAATTTCCGTTTGCAGATGGAGATAAATTGTGTGTGTTAATTGAAGCTTAAGAGATGGGAGTATTTTAAAGAGATTAATCCTTGTTAAATCCCATCTGATTGATCTGTGTTGGCACTCTTCTTTCCCGAGGTTTAAAATTTTAATAAAATATCTACAAGTGAAGAAATGATCTGTCATAGTTGTAATTGAACTTAAGACATTTGAATTCCATAAAACCAGATACTGATGTAAACTAAGAATACTTGGTTTATGGAAATTAGGTCAAGTTAAAACTAGCATTTTGGTTGGGCTTTATTTTTCTTTTATCATTTAACAGCCTCTTAAAAAATCTGAAGTGGCTTTTAAAAAGAAGTCTTAAATTATTATTTTAAATACTACAATTATTCTCCTTCCTCTTATAAAAGTTGCAAGATGATTTGAAAGCATTTGATTTATAACTCTCAATTTTCTGAGTGGTGGTGTAGTTTGAGCAGGGCTGAAAAACTACAAAAACTGTGGATACTTTAGAAATGTCCTAGCATTATCTCTGTTTCAGAGAATGGTTCCTTAACAATGTATGTGGCTAATCTGGAGTTAATTTTGTGTGTATGTATGTGAGAGAGAGACAGATAGAAGGGAGAGTTTTATTTCTTTGGTGAACCAAAATAAAGTAGTAAAAAACCAATCTTGTGAGGCAGGCTGGATCTTCCTTAGAAACAGTTTATATTGGTTTAAATAATTTCGTTTGAGGGGGTTATGTTCATGTTCTAAGAATGTTCTCATTTTTTCCTGAAGTTTCCTCATAAAAACAGATTAGACTCTTCACTAATGGCTTCATATGAATTGGGATTTTGTTGGGCATTGACTTTTTTATTTGGTTCGCAGGTTGTTTGCATCCGCTCTACTTGGAATGCTCTCTCCCCAAAGCTGAGTTGTGACACGAGACCTCTCATTGTGAAGACCCTCAGTGAACTCTTTTCTCTGGTTCCTTCCTTAACAGTCAATACAGCTGAATATGAGGTATGCATTTGGTGCTCAATAAATTGTCTGTTCCTACATCAGAAAGACTTGTACTCTGTAATAACTTCAGGAAAAAAATATTTGTGGTCTTTTCTTTGCTGAAAATCCTGTAGCACTTTTTTATTCTGAGAACATGAGTATCTTTAATAAACTCATAGGAACAGGAAGATATCCACCCCTATGAATTCTGTGTCTTTAAGACTTATTTACATAGAGGGTACCAAATTTTTATTAGAGTACAGTCAGGATTTTAAAAAGTCAGTATGTTAAAAATAGTGTTACCAAAATAATAGAATTCATGAGGTCCGCAGTTTAAATACATTTTCTTGGTGTTTTAAATTTTTAAAAAATGTTTCAAAGACTTCAATAAGTAGAGATTGTCTAGCGTAAAGATTTCACTTTTACATGTTAGTTCACATTTTCTATATACATCTATACTCTTCATCTGTGCTCTTCAAGGAGGAGGATTGTGAAATCAAATGTCTTAGGGGAGAAGAAATTAATTTTATGAACTACTCAGTGTTTATCATTTTAATAAATTGAAACACCTGGTGAAGGATGCTTTGCTATAAGATTCATACATTTCTGCTTAATATTTTCTTTATTTTCTCTTCTTTGAGTAAAATGAGAGCATGATGAATTCATTTATGTCTCCACTTTTGTAGCCATTTTTCTGTTCATGCTTAGCTTTTTTATTTTTTCCTCTTCCATCAAAGAGCAGCAATTGATTTTGACTTGATGTCTTGGTGAACTTTTAGTTTGATTTAGTGCTTCAAGGATTTTGATAACCTACCGCTCCATAAGATTCCTGTAATAGTCCCTTATGTTTTAGATCATGTGATAAGACATGATTACAGGATAATTCTTCTAGTCATTCTAAATACTTGACAGTGAATAAAATCAAATTTCTCCTTACTGAGGATACAGCACCTAACGCAGTGCCTGACATATAATGTGTATTCGGTAAGTATAGAATGAATGATTGAACCAATACAGGATATTGTCAGTTAATTCTCACATTTGGGTTTTTTTTTTTAGGGTATTAAAAATAGAATGCATTTGAAACCCATAGAGCATATAGTCCACCAACAGTCTTTTTCATGGCTACTGTTTACTGGTACATACCCTTGTATCGTCAGAAAGTCTGCCAGGCTGCTGATAAACCTAAAAACCAATGTAAGGAACATGCTGTGTGTATTTATTTTTTATCTTCAAGGACCGAACTCATCTACTTTTTTTTTTTAATTAAGGTATTATTGATATACACTCTTATGAATGTTTCACATAAGAAAAACAATGTGGTTACTACATTCAACCATATTATTGTGTCCCGCACCCATATCCCATCACAGTCACTCTCCATCAGTGTAGTAAGATGCCACAGAGTCACTACTTGCCTTCTCAGTGCTACACTGTCTTCCCCATGATCGCCCCCAATACCATATGTGCCAATCATAATACCCCTCAATCCCCTTCTCCCTCCCTCCCCTCCGCCCCTTCCCCTTGGCAACTGCTAGTCCCGTCTTGGAGTCTGTGAGTCTGCTGCTGTTTTGTTCCTTCAGTTCTGCTTCATTGTTATACTCCACAAATGAGGGAAATCATTTGGTACTTGTCTTTCTCTGCCTGGCTTATTTCACTGGGCATAATATCCTATAGCTCCATCCATGTTGTTGCAAATGGTAGGATTTGTTTCTTTCTTATGGCTGAATAGTATTCCATTGTGTATATGTACCACCTCTTCTTTATCCATTCATCTACTGATGGACACTTAGGTTGCTTCCATATTTTGGCTATTGTAAATAGTGCTGCAATAAACATAGGGGTGCATATGTCTTTTTGAATCTGAGAAATTATATCCTTTGGGTAAATTCCTAGGAGTGGAATTCCCAGGTCAAATGGTATTTCTATTTTTAGTTTTTTGAGGAACTGCCATATTGCTTTCCACAATGGTTGAACTAGCTTACATTCCTACCAGCAATGCAGGAGGGTTCCCCTTTCTTTGCATCCTCACCAGCATTTGTGGTTCTTAGTCTTTTCAATACTGGCCATCCTTACTGGTGTGAGGTGGTATCTTATTGTGGTTTTAATTTGCATTTCCCTGATGATTAGTGATGTGGAGCATCTTTTCATGTGTCTGTTGGCCGTCTGAATTTCTTCTTTGGAAAACTGTCTCGTCATATCCTCTGCCCATTTTTTAATCGGGTTACTTGCTTTTTGGTTGTTGATGCATGTAAATTCTTTATATATTTTGGATGTTAACCCTTTGTCGGATATGTCATTTACAAATATATTCTTCCATACTGTAGGATGCCTTTTTGTTCTGTTGATGGTGTCCTTTGCTGTACAGAAGCTTTTTAGTTTGATATAGTCCCATGTGTTCATTTCTGCTTTTTTTTCCCCTTGCTTGAGGAGATGTGTTCAGAAAAGTTGCTCACATTTATATTCAGGAGATTTTTGCCTATGTTGTCTTCTAAGAGTTTTATGGTTTCATGACTTACATTCAGGTCTTTGATACATTTTGAGTTTACTTTTGTGTATGGGGATAGACAATAATCCAGTTTCATTCTCTTGCATGTAGCTGTCCAGATTTGCCAACACCAGGTGTTGAAGAGGCTGTCATTTCCCCATTGTATGTCCATGGCTCCTTTATCATATATTAATTGACCATATATGGTTGGGTTTATATCTGGGCTCTCTGGTGTGTTCAGTTGGTCTATGGGTCTGTTCTTGTGCCAGTACAAATTGTCTTTATTGCTGTGGCTTTGTAGTAGAGCTTGAAGTTGGGGAGCATAATTCCCCCAGCATTATTCTTCCTTAGGATTGCTTTGGCTATTTGGTGTCTTTTGTGGTTCCATATGAATTTTAGAACTATTTTCTCTAGTTCATTGAAGAATGTTATTGATATTTTGATAGGGATTGTGTTGAATCTGTAGATTGCTTTAGGCAGGATGGCCATTTTGACAATATTAATTCTTCCTATCCCTGAGCACAGTATGTGTTTGCATTTATTGGTATCTTCTTTAATTTCTCTCATGAGTGTCTTGCAGTTTTCAGAGTATATAGGTCTTTTACCTTCTTGGTTGGGTTTATTCCTAGGTATTTTATTCTTTTTGATGCAACTGTGAATGGAATTGTTTTCCTAATATCTCTTTGTGCTAGTTCATCATTAGTGTATAGGAATGCAACAGATTTCTGTGTATTAATTTTGTATCCTGCCACTTTGCTGAATTCAGATATTAGATCTAGTAGTTTTGGAGTGGATTCTTTAGGGTTTGTTATATACAATATCATGTCTTCTGAAAACAGGGACAGTTTAACTTCTTCTTTACCAATCTGCATGCCTTTTATATCTTTGTGTTGTCTGATTGCCATGGCTAGGACCTCCAGTATTATGTTGAATAAAAGTGGGGAGAGTGGGCATCCTTGTCTTGTTCCTGATCTTAAAGGAAAAGCTTTCAGCTTCTCACTGTTAAGTAAAATGTTGGCTATGGGTTTGTCATATATGGCCTTTATTATGTTGAGGTACTTGTCCTCTATACCCATTTTGTTGAGTTTTTATCATGAATGGATGTTGAATTTTGTCAAATACTTTTTCGACATCTACGGAGATGATGAGTTTTTGTTCTTCTTTTTGTTGATGTGGTGGATGATGTTGATGGATTTTTGAATGTTGTACCTGCCTTGCATCCCTGGAATAAATCCTACTTGATCATGATGGATGATATTTTTTATGTATTTTTTTGAATTCCGTTTGCTAATATTTTGTTGAGTATTTTTGCATCTATGTTCATCAGGGCTATTGGTCTGTAATTTTCTTTTTTTGTGGTGTTTTTGTGTGCTTTTGGTATTAGGGGGATGCTGGCCTCATAGAATGAGTTTGGAATTATTCCGTCCTCTTCTACTTTTTGGAAAACTTTAAGGAGAATGGGTATTAGGTCTTCACTGAATGATTGATAAAATTCAGCAGTGAAGCCATCTGGTCCAGACATTTTGTTCTTAGGTAGGTTTTTGATTACCAGTTCAATTTTGTTGCTAGTAATTGGTCTGTTCACATTTTCTGTTTCTTTTTGGGTCAGTATTGGAAGGTTGTATTTTTCTAGGAAGTTATCCATTTCTTCCAGGTTATTCACTTTGTTAGTATATAATTTTTCATAGTATTCTCTAATAATGCTTTGTATTTCTCTGGTGTCTGTAGTGATTTTTCCTTTCTCCTTTCTGATTCTGTTTATGTGTGTAGACTCTCTTTTTTTCTTGATAAGTCTGGCTAGGAGTTTATCTGTTTTGTTTATTTTCTTGAAGAACCAACTCCTACTTTCATTGATTCTTTATTTGTTTTTTACTTTTTGATTTTATTTATTTATGCTCTAATCTTTATTATGTCACTAATTTTACTGACTTTGAGCTTCATGTTCTTTTTCTAGTTTCGTTAATTGTGAGTTTAGACTGTACATATGGGATTGCTCTTCTTTCCTGAGGTGGGCCTGTACTGCAATATACATCACTCTTAGCCTGGCCTTCGCTGCGTCCCACAGATTTTGCAGTGGTGAATCATTGTTGTCATTTGTCTCCATATAATGTGTGATCCCTGTTTTTATTTGGTCATTCATCCATTGGTTATTTAGAAGCATGTTGTTAAGCCTCCATGTGTTGTGGGCTTTTTCGTTTTCTTTGTGTAATTTATTTCTACTTTCGTACCTTTGTGGTATGAGAAGCTGTTTGGTACAATTCCAATCTTTGAATTTACTGAGGCCTTTTTGTGGTGTAGCATATAATCTATTCTTGAAAATGTTCCATGTGTGCTTGAGAAGAATGTGTATCCTGCTGCTTTGGGGTGAGATCTCTGTGGATGTGTGTTAGGTCCATCTGTTCTAATGTGTTATTCAATGCCTCTGTCACCTTACTTATTTTCTATCTGGTTGATCTGTCCTTTGGAGTGAGTGGAGTGTTGAAGTCTCCTAACATGAATTCATTGCATTCTATACCCCCTTTTAATTCTGTTAGTATTTGTTTCACATATGTACGTGCTCCTGTGTTGGGTGCATAGATATCTATAATGGTTATATCCTCTGGTTAGATTGACCTCTTTATCTTTATGTAATATCCTTCTTTGTCTCTTGTTACTTTTTTTGTTTTACAGTCTATTTTGTCTGATACAAGTACTGCACCTCCAGCTTTTTTTCTCCCTATTAGCTGCATATCTTTTTCCACCCCTTCACTTTTACTCTGTGTATGTCTTAGCGTTTGAAGTGAGTGTCTTCTAGGCAGCATGTAGTTGGGTCTTGTTTTTTCATCCATTCAGTGACTCTGTGTCTTTTGATTGGTGCATTCAGACCATTTACATTTAGGGTGATTATCGATAGGTATGTACTTATTGCCATTGCAGGCTTTAGATTCATGGTTTCCAAACATTCAAGGGTAACTTCCTTAAACTATCTATGAGTCTAACTTTACTCACTTAATATGCTATTAGAAACACAATCTAAAAGTTCTTTTTTTTTCCTCCCTTTTCTTCCTCCTTCATTCTTTATATTTGAGGTATCATATTCTGTACTCTTTGTCTATCCCTTGATTGACTTTGGTGATATTTGTTTTAATTTTTGCATTTGCTTAGTAATTACCTGTTCTGCTTTCTTTACTGTGATTTTATTACCTTTGATGGCAGCTATTAAACCTTAGGAACACTTCCATCTATAGCAGTCCATCCAAAATACACTATAGAGATGGCTTGTGGAGGTAAATTCTCTCAGCTTTTGCTTATCTGGAAATTGTTTAATCCCTCCTTTAAATTTAAATGATAATGTTCTGGATAAAGTATTCTTTGTTCAAGGCCCTTCTGCTTCGTTGCATTAAATACATCATGCCACTCCACTGGCCTGTAAGGTCTCTGCTGAGAAGTCTGATGATAGTCTGATGCACTTTCCTTTGTATGTGATCTTATTTCTCTCTCTGGCTGCTTTTAATAGTCTGTCCTTATCCTTGATCTTTGCCATGTTAATTACTATATGTCTTGGTGTTGTCTTCTTTGGGTCCCTTTTGTTGGGAGATCTGTGTACCTCCATGGCCTGAGAGACTGTCTCCTTCCCTAGATTGGGGAAGTTTTCAGCAATTACCTCCTCAATGATACTTCCTATCCCTTTTTCTCTCTCTTCTTCTTCTGGTACCTCTATAATGCGAATATTGTTCTGTTTGGATTGGTCACACAGTTCTCTCAGTATTCTTTCATTCTTTGAGTTCCTTTTTTCTCTCTGCAACTCAGTTTCTTTGTATTCATCTTCTCTAGTTTCTATTTCATTTATCATCTCCTCCACCGTATCCAGTCTGCTTTTAGTACCCTCCATTGTGCTCTTCAACGATTGGATCTCTGACTGGAACCATTCCTGAGTTCTTGAATATCTTCCGTACCTCCGTGAGCATGTTAATGATTTTTATTTTGAACTCCCTTTCAGGAAGAGTCATGAGGTCAATGTCATTTAAATCTTTCTCAGGAGTGATATTAATTATTTTACTCTAAACGAGGTCCCTTTGGCGTTTCATCTTTGTATATGGCGCCCTCTAGTGCCCAGAAGCTCTACTCCCTGGAGCTGCTCAGCTGGTGAAGCAGTGTTGGGGGTCGCATGAGAGTGGTATTTGTGCCTGGGGGGAGGTAAGAGCTATTTCCTACTACCCAACTGCTATGCCCGTCTCCACCTCCTGAAGCAGTGGGCTGAGCCTAAGCCTCTATGCTTTGCGTTTGTAGTTGCTGTAGACAAGATATTTCCTCTGGGTGGCCTAATGCCAGGGTAGGGTTTGCTGGTTTGTGAGCCAGGTGGGGCTGGACGGGAGAAAGGCACAGTAGGCTGCATATTATGGAGAGGGTTCTTTGGTGTGTGTAGCCGGCCAGGGAGCTGGAGCACCTGAAGATCATCTAAGGAGGAAGATTCCTTTTTCCTCCTTACATATGAGAGTCTATATGGCAAAGCTCCCAACCTGCTGGGCAGAGTACATCCGGACAATTTTGTCTATCTGTACTCTCTCCTGAGCAGTAAGCTCTGTGCAATCCTTGCCCTTTTAGCAGCTCTCTTGCTAAGGGCTTCCTTGTTAGAAAGTTTCTCAGACTGCCCACCTTTCTGTTGTCCCAGAGCAGCCCGCTGTGAATCCCTGCTTTCCACAGGTGGTTGGAATCTCAGTCTCTCCAGGAATTCTGCCTGTCTTAGCTTTCCAACCCTGTAATCACGAGAGTATCATGCAAGCACCATGAATTCTAATTTTGTGCTCCCAGATCAGATCTCCGGAGTTAGGTATTCAGTAGTCCCAGGCTTCCACCCCCTCCCCTGCTCCATTTGTCTTCCTCCTGCCAGTGAGCTGGGGTGGGGGAAGGGCTTGGGTCACACCAGGCCACAGCTTTGGTACGTTACCCTGTTCTGTGAGGTCTGCTCTTTTCTCCAGGTGTATGCAGTCTTGCGCAGTCCTCTTTCTTGTTGCTCTTTCAGGATTAGTTGTATTAATTATATTTTCATATTATATGCAGTTTTAGGAGGAAGCCTGTGTCTCACCTCTCATGCCGCCATCTTTAATCCCTCTCATGCTGCCATCTTTAATCCTCTTTGAACTCGCATACCTTTGTATTGCTTGTACTTTGAGTTATTCAGATTTTATTACAGATTAGTTTGTGAAGGGATTTGTGTGTTGGGTTTCTTACATTTTCTTACCAATGGCTGTAAATGGCTTTTTATTCTAGTTTTTATTTTTCTTCTTTAAATTTTACAATCTTTCCCCCTGGCATCTTATTTTGGTTTATCATCATGCTTTTATTAATATTAAGGTTTCTCTTCTGTCCAAACAGACCGCTTCAGACCCATTCCATCCATGGGCCCTCCCAGTAAAGGAGATCCTTTCAGTGACCATAGTGTGCTTCGAAGCAAAAGTAAAGAAATGTAGAGGGGTACTTCTCTCCATCTGTCTTGCTTTCTTTATCTGTCTGTCTTGCTTGCTCTATGTGTCTCTCTCTCATCATCTCTCCTTTTGCCTCTTTCTACCCATCTCCACCTTTGTCTCTCCCTCCTTCCCTCTCTCCCTGTGTGTTTAAATACTTTGTTTTCTGTTAACAGCTCAGAGTTTGTTTGGATGTAAGCCAGAGTTGAATGTAATTTTCCCAAAGCATTTCTTATGGTATGGCTATCCCTAGTCACTTCACTGCTTTGTGTTTGCCAAAAATGAAACCCAGCCTCTTATGCCCAACCAATAAGGCCTCTTAGAATCTGGCCTCACTTCCTTTCCTGCACTACAGGAAAACTGAACCACTTGTAATTTCCTTATGTGCCTCCAACTTTTCTATTTCTTTTCCTTTGTTCATGTTCTGTCTAAAATTGCTTTCTTTTTCCTCTCTAATTTCAAAATCTGTTTTAGGAAATAAAGAATTGGTTTAACTTATCCCATCCTTTGAGAATTTTTCTGCAAGCAGGCATCTATTTCTCCTGAAGTTCTTTATCTAAACTGCTCTAAGAATATTTATGTCTATTTTATAGTACAGGTGTATGTATACGTTTACTACTTTCCCCATTAAACTATAAGCATGTTGAAAATAGAGTCCATGTTTCAATTAGTTTAACTTTCTGAGTTGCTTTGCAAAGTGCTTGGCATATTCATTCATTGGCTTAGAATATATTTATTAAAAGTGTATTATGTCTGAGAGACACTAATAAAAATAGATACAGTTTTCAAGTAGCTATTATATTCCCAGCACTCTTCTAGTTACTTCATAACGATTGGCTCTACTATCTGTTAGGAAGGTATTGTTTTTCATTGTATAGCTAAAGAATCTGAGGTTTTGAGAGGTCCATCCATTCATTAAATTCTGAGTATTGGCTACGTGTCAGACAAGTAACGACCACCACTGTAGTTTCTAAGTGAATGTTGATGTCTAAACCCATAACTCTCTAGCTCCATAGCTATGTTGTTTCATTATACCATCTCATTAGGCCCTGCCTCCCAAAAGCTTCAAAGGTTGGTAAAGGAGATAGACATAAGCAATAACAACAACACTTGATGAGTAAAGTTAATCAAAGGGCTATGATAGAGTGGTGCTGGAAATGCCAGGATTCTTAGGAAGAATCTAAGGAAACCCAATTTAGTTGGTGCTATTAGACTAGGATCTTGAAGAATTAATAAAATTACTTCCTGTTGAAGTTTGGGGAATGAATATGCAAAGGCAATGAGGTATTGAAGAACCTTATATGATTTAGAAGGGCATGAAGTTAGATGTGACCAAAATGAAGACATTGAGTGTTGGAAGATAGAATGGCTGTTCATGCTCTCAGTTATTTATTAAATGTTTGTCATTTCAGGGCCTGGGCTTTATATTCTGGGCTTTGTGGTTTGAAATGAAAAAGTCAGTCATTGCCCTGAGGAGTAAACAACCTAATTGGGAGTTAACCACACACATAGATAACCATACTAGATGCTAAAGTGTGCCGTGTGCCATAAGGCTGCTTGGAGAAGGGAGAATTCTCTTCTGGGTTTAGGATCAGGAACAGTGTCATGGAAGAGGGGAGTGACATTTGACTTGCGAGGTCAGTTAAAAATGGTTAGTTTCTAAATTTAATAATCTTAAAATCTCATTGTGTTTAAAACATCCATGTGCTTAAAGGATGACTCTGTGTCTATCTTCATTTTATAAATGATGGGTAAATGTAGGTTAAGTCAATTATAAGTGGTGTAAATTTCAAAGTGATTTAATTTTCACTGTTGACTACTTTAGTTTTATCTTTGTTTCAAAGATTTATTCCGATGTTCATTGATTTTTCAGAATTTTAAAGTCCAAGTCCTCAGTTTCCTCTGGACCCATGCTCAAAACAAGGTACTTTCACAAGGGTGTCAGGAAAACAGACCAAGCTGGGGAAAGATGTGTGAAATAAGTCTCTTAGGATAAAAAATATAACTCCCTTGATATGGTGGCTTCTTGAATTTAAGAGAATTTTGACGAGTAATAAAGTCTAGCTTTTAAAAATTATTCTCAAGTTATGCGTATTGGTATGTTTTCACCATGGAGTGCGCTCCTTACTTTGTGAGGCTGGCAGATGTGAAGAGGGACTGTCGCCCTTCTCCTCTCAGTTACCGTCTCCGCCTCCCTGCCACACCCCTCCATACGTGCCAGCACAGCAAACCAACAGAAAGTCCAGTGCACTTGCAGATGTTTCCAGTCAAGAAATATAGAGAAGAGTGAGTCATTGATGTTTTGCTCAACTCCTTGGTGAAAGAGCTTAGATTCCTCAAGGCTAAGTTAAAATGTTAGCAGCTGGGGAATGGTGGTCCAGTTCCAAACCTATCCACCTCTAAATGCTCATACTTCTTCAACTAAACATACTACCCCATGGGGACCTGCGTGATTATGAGTTACTTTATGTTTAATGTCCAAACTAGGATTAAAAAAATAGTGCTTGTGACCCCTCTGCTCATGTGGTTTTCTCTGTTTGATTGGGACATATTAAGGAAGGCTTGAATATCATTCCCAAAGCACTGACTGTGGAACTTAGAGGGACGATTTTCTGTTTTCCTCTAGAGTTGATGTTTAAAGTATGTTGTTTTATTTGTTTATGTTACTTTTTCCCTATCTAGGACCCAGTTGTAGCAAATGCTGCGTATAAATCTCTGTCACACTTCAGTGCCGGAGAGCACACCATTCTTCATCTGCCTGAGCAGGTAGGCCTTCCTGCTTTCTCACTGCTATCTCTTTAATGCCAGGCTTTACAACTTCATTTGTATCTCTCCTCTTAGGAGATACCTGGTGGATGTATATGTAACTCTAGATATGTTGTCCCTAAAAGAATTTATATTTATTCTTTGTTTAATCTGTAAAGGCCTCTAGAGGTCTTTGATTCCAGATGAATTTAAACATCTTTGAAGCAGATGAAAGAGACCTGTAGTGCAAATGAAGTATCCCTGAGGTAACTGGCTGTGTGACTGCATTTCTGTGCCCTTGGTTTACTCCAGAAGATCTGTGTTGCCATAGGAACACTTTGTGCACCACCTTGGACTTCAAATCCAAGCATGGCCTGCATCAACTAAGGTTTTATATCACCTCCGCAGCCAGAGATCTTTATTTGTGAATCAGGATTGAGATACCCTGTGAAGAAATCTACTGTTTATTAGTGTAGAATGATATATACAGTAGCCACAGAGAACTGGATAAAGAAAGTATCACTGCCTTTTAAGGGTGACACATGGTCTGACAATATCTTAGTTTTTAGACTAAACTAAAAACATACACCTTTTCTAATATCTACCTAATATAACCAGCTTTAAATGATTGAGTTACATGAAGAGTTAAGCACATGACTTCACATTTAGTGTTATTGCTAACTCAAATGTATACAAATGTTTATTGAATACCTTTAGAGTATAAGGCAGACCTTGTGTTAGAAGTTATGTGTAACAGTCACCCAGAATCTCTCCTTGAGGCCAATTGGCAAGAAGTTTAGGTGTTCTTTTGGGGATCTTTAGGCATTAAAATGGGTTGACTTTGTCTTCTGGATTGAATTTATAGAGAAATTAGATGCCAGTAGGAACCAGACAAATTTCTGTTTATTGAATTGAGTTGGAGGGATTGAAGATAGGTTCTTGTACCAAATCCTAAGCAAGACAGTATTTCCATGTTATTGAGGACTCAAAGACAGATCAGCCAGTTTATCATGCAGTTATCACAAATTGGAAGCCTTAAAAGGTGCTCTGTGACTCACAAAATTAAAAAAGGTGGGACTTCAGACTGCGCTATGGTACAGTACCCAGAGCTTTTAAGAAAAAGAAAGGAGAAAAAAGCTACATGTAAATGTGGTATGCAGACTTCTACCAATAAATTAGCTACAGCATCTGGAAAGATATCTTTAATTTATTGTTATTTATAACCAATTGCTAATTTAGATCACAGCATAATAATTTATAACCAATTGCTAATTTAGATCATAGCTATTATTTCTGAAATATTCCAGAAGAATAATAGCTTTTATCATATAACTCCCACATACTCTTGACTGTTTAGTTTTTACTCCTTTTAATATTGACATGCTTATTTTTTTCCTATTTTAGACTTATATTAAGCTTCTGATTGTGTTAGAGTGTATACTCAGTTAAGTGCTATACTCATTCAAATATTAGATACTTTCTTAATCTAACTCTTCTATATCCTCTGATCGCTGAGTAGCTGTAAATAGCTCTTTATACTTTCCAGTGTAAAGGAAATCTCTAAGTCTTATTCTTTTTTAGCCATGCTTTTCAACCTTTTTTCTGCCCTAACCCCCGACTGGGAAATGACTCATTCCTAGAAGTAACAGTGGTTCACTATAGTGGCTATTCAGAACTGGGATTAAGATGAGGGGACATAAGTGGTTTAAAGGAGTCTGCCCTTGCCCTCCAGCTTCTGATACAGAGGATCTGCCTCCTCAGGGGGAATCATTGCTTCCAGTACTGTACCATGCATTCTTTGTATTGATTACTGACTTTCAGTTGGGCTGTTGGAGCACCTAAGGACTAAAAGTCCAGAAAATGGTCAGTCAGTGTGTTCATATTGTCAATATGTTTAAATCCCCAAGGGCTAAGGATACAACTGAGTGACTCCTCCCCTTTATTTTGTAGATGATGGAAGTGGTGTGAAACTGAGACATTTTCAGCTGTTTCACAAGTCTTTGCCAGGGAGGGACTTACGTAAGGGTTTTCCATATTATCAGAGATTACTCACTCTGTACCAGTGGCAATGACTTACTCACAAAACTCAAGGTTGCCTTTATACCTTCCCAGTGAAAACATGTCCACATTCTATTTGTGGAAACTTGGTAATCTTTTATAAAAGCATGTTACAAATTTCAAGTAGAAATCAAAGAATTTTTAAAAAATATACTTTATCCTTATCAACACGGCTACTATTGTGGATTGTAATTCAGCTACTTTTGTAAATACTACCTTAATTTAAATTCATTAAAGAAAGACTTCTTGTTGATTGGTGCATCCATGTAAACTGTGAGACTTAGCTAGACAAGGCTGGTAGAACAAAAGGCATTAGAGAAGTGGCAGCCATCGGGAGGAAGATTTAGGGTTGAACGGTGCAGTACCCCTAAGGTCAGATGGAAAATGTCAGTGCATAGTAGGGCTGCATGGGAAAGCATGTGAGTTAGGGATTTGAATGTCAGATTTATTAGTTCATCTTTTATATCAATGGTTTGTTAGTAAGGTCGGTGGGATTACTGGTGACAGGAGCAACACTTGCATTGCTTTAATAATTGTTTATGGGACATAAGTGCTAGGCTGTCTCATGAGCTGGGAATGTTGAATGAATCTGTGTCTTTTGTTGGTTTGTAAAAATGTCATTGTTAATCGCTTGAAACATGCAAATCAGAAGTTGGTCAAAACTTCTTCAAGCGGTGGGAGGGCTTCTTTAAGGACCTGTTGATTCCAACGTTAAAAAATAGACACGAATGATTTTTTTCCCTTTTAGTTTGTACTTCTTTGTTTTTCTTTGCTATTTATCCTTCTCCTTTTGCCTTTTCTTAGTGCTCCCTTCAAAAGGCCTCCCTAACAAAACAAAACAAAAAACAAATGCAGAATTGTAAAACAGTTAGTAAACAATCAGTAATGGATGAACATTTAAGTGAAAGATTGACTCTTCTCTGCCTTGGGTTTGTTAAAAAATGTTTAGCTGTTTAAAAATTAAACTTTTTATTATAGAGATCTTAAGATAGATTGTGTTGTTAATTTCTGGAGTTAATTTTAGAAGTGCATAATATAAAAGAACTCATTATGCGCCCGGGGTTGGTATTAATATGGTGTAACCTGTTGGGCTTTGATTTAAATGAATGTCACTGCATTCATCAGAAGCTGTTTCTCTTTTTTAATGAATTTATGCATATACTTGATGTGTTCCAAATAAAATACTCTGTGTATGCACAGACTCCTGGATTTTCATAGGTTACACACACACAGACACACACACATGCATGTACAAAGGTGGTTGAAAGGTTATTTGGCTCAGAGCCCAAAGTGTGAGGCATTTTGTAGGACAAGCTTTCCAATATTCAATTTGAAGCAGATTTTAAAAGTAATTTACCATTTTATATTTGGCTCTCCATTTAAGTCCCTTCCACAGTGCTTAGCCATGATTGGAAGGGTGTAGTTGGTGTGTGTGTTTTTAATATACAGTTTTCTTGGATGTTTCATTAGCTCATATAATACAATTGCCAGACTTTTATTATTTAAACAGGTATTTTTCATATGACTTCTCTTGATTTTCCTTAGCTGTTGATCTTACTCAGTTGTTGAACACATATTGATCTTACTCAATTGTTGATCACAAACCAAGGGAAAACATTAGGGGTAATACTGGAAAGCTGGAACAAATATTTCTTTAAGAGGTGAGCAGAGAAGGAGGGAAATGTAATGGAGACAGGGTCTAACAATATGTGCTAATTTGTTCAGGAGAACCCACTCACCTTTGAAGAAACAAAATTGAAGGAATAATCATATCATTATTAAGTAGGCAGAGTATATCATCTATACTTAAATTACAGTGCATCTATAGTTGCTTTGTTAAAATGTATGCACATGTAAGATGCAGACATGTTGTTTACCATGTTGTAGATAAATTAATAGAGGTGTCCAGTTAGGTGAATGTAAAATTAGACAACTTAAGATGGATGAGTGGATCAGCATTTTTTTTTTTTATCCCCAGCCTAGGAGGTCTTTCTTTAGTGGAGCTCAGCAATATTGATGGCCTGGATGCTATGACTCCTTTTAAGTAATTTGCCTTAACTGAGCCGAAAGACTGGATAGGCTAAAATGTGTACAAAAACAATTGTATCCCTTTATACTAAATAATTCTGGAATTGGAAACATTAGGTCATTTAGCATGGTTCATACACCAGTTAAGGCCTCTGAGGTGGTGGCAACTTCTGCCTCGTATGCTTCTGCTTGTGCCACCACCTTCCCCAACCCCCCTTCCCTATAGCCTGCCTGCCTTCCCCTGTTCCACCCTTCCTCCCTTCTTCCCTTCTTCTTAAACAGCTTTATTGAGATACAATTTGATACTGAGATGTAATCCATACAGTTCACTCATTGAAACACCATTCAGTGGTTTTAGTATATTCAAAAAATTGTGCAACTAATCACAGAGCAACCACAATCTCATTTTAGGACATTTTATTAGCAGTGAGTCTCCATTACCCCTTTCTCCTCCCTAAGCAACCATTAATCTACTTTCTGTCTCTCTAGATTGGCCTGGCCTGAGCCCTTCCTATAATGAAATCATGTAGCATGTGGTCTTTTGTGACTGGCTTCCTTCACTTAGCGTAATGTTTTCAAGGTTTATTCATGTGTAGCATGTATCTGTCTTTCACTCCTTTTTATGACTGAATAATACTATATTGTATAGATATGCCACTTTTTGTTTATTCATCAGTTGCTGGGCATTTGAGTTGTTTCCTTTTTTTTTTTTGGCTATTATGGATAGTGCATTCAGATCAAGTTTCTCTATGATTGTATATTTTCATTTCTCTTGGTCATATACCTAGGAGTGGAATTGCTGGGGCATATGGTAACTCTGCTCAACTTTTTGAGGAACTGACAAGCTGTTTTCCAAAGGAGCTGCACCATTCTATGCCCACCAGCAGTGGCTGAGGGTTCTGATTTCTCTCTGCATCCTCACCACTCCTGTGAATATTGCTATTAGCCTTAAGGGTTTACCTTTGCCCTCCACCTCCCCAGGTCTCTACTGCATGTGAATATAATGCATATCAAAGCTTCCCAGTGTTTTGGTGCACCGTTGTGGTAACTAGTGTTACCAGCTGTAAGCATTGTTGTCTGTTTTTCCCAATATGCTGTTCAAATATTTCAGTTTGTAACTATGATGTGTAAAAAGTCAGGAAGCAGGGTAGATCAGAACCAACTTCTTTTTTGGAACTTTTTAGGGAGCTAGGACTAGTTAGAATCTCTAGAATAACTCGTGATGATACTAAACCTGGCAAATTCCAAGTGTGTACGCAGACCCTCTGAGACCCTTGGAAAACCCCAGTTGTCAGGACCCAAAGGTTTGCATATGTGCCAGGGTTTCTCTGGTATTGATAGCAACAAATGCTGTCATGCCCTATGCAGTATGTACACTGTTGTTATCCCTGTGATTTGATTATAGCTGGCTCAGTCCTCTGAGAATTAGGTATTCAACATTGAATGAGAATGAAACCATGTCCTGGAAACTGCTCGAGTACCCAGGTTGCTTTCACCCCTTCACTAGTGAAGAGAACACTAGTTATGGTTGAAAGTCTTCATTGGAGTTGAGGTTATTATACTTAAGAGAAGCATTTTCTCTCTGTTTTCTTTTATTCCCTTGCAAGAATCCTGACTCAGTGCAGTTCCTAAATGGAACTGTGCTTTGGGGACCTATGAAGAAGGCAGTCTGTAGGAATTGTTAATTATTTCTAAAAATAACTCCGGGAGACAGGCTAATGGTAATGACTGGGTTCTGGCACTTTATGGTTATAGCAACCACTTTTATATATTTTGATTTCCTCCCCTAATGCTTAATTATCTCCATGTGGGCATTATGATGATATGTCATTGAAAGTATTAAAAATTTAATTAATTGACAGTTTTATCTTGTGGAAACTACAATAGTAGTAATCTTTTTACATTTTTAATATTTGGTTTAAACAAACCTAACTCATCACAGGACAACCACAAAATCTTCAAATTGCAAATTAAACACAATAAAGTATAGCTACCAATTATAGATTTCAGTGTTTCTATATTCTACAGTGACAAACTGCCAAGCCTAAAAAGAAAGTCAAAAATCATTCTGTTCTGTCCTGAGCTCTACTATATATTCTACTGGAAGATTTTAAGCTTTGTTACAGAGAAATGGCTGGAATCACAAATTTCTTTTAAAAAAAATATTCAGACAAGGCAATTACTTTGTTATAAACCATAGAAGTTTAATATGTTGAATGTATCACTGTTTGCATTTTATTGTCAGATGGTGTAAAATTTTATTTGTTTTCTATAATAATCATTGCTTATGCAGGATTATGGTGGTTTTCTTATTATATTACTATTATTTCTTTACAGGGATCTTGGGTTGTATCTAATAAGATGATTAGAGTTTACCATTTAGTTAATATGAAAATGAATAAACATTTTAGAATTAATTTTTCGTGATCTTGTAACAGAGCAATGAATGTAAATTTAAAAATAAGATTTTTAAATCTGGACATAAAAAGGACAAAGAAAAGATTGTATATAATGTTTTAGCATCACCTTCTTTATCATTTCAGATAAGACCAGAAATCCAGATTCCTGATGGACTTGATGAAGAGGAAGATGATGAGGGTGACGAGAAGGACGTGGATCTTTCCATTCCTGGCTCCTGCTATCTCAGATTGCTGTCACTCACTGCTCCTTCGGTTTTACCAGGTGATTCCTATTTGGTGGCAGGGAAGCTGGCATTTTTCAGAGATTTTACCTATGTTCTTTTGTGATGTGTACCCATTATAGTTTATTTTAATCTTAAGTTCTCATTTTCTATCTGAAACGCAAAACGCACCCGTCTGTTGTATAGCAACTGCTTAAGGTAGTGTGGTGTTAAGAACACACCGAAAAGTGTTAGACGCAAATAAAATTAAAGTGGAAGGCTAGTTTAAACAAGTATTTTCACTGAAAAATTATTCAGTTCAAAAGATAAATTTATTCCACCAGAAAAAATTGCAGTGGGACTTTAAGTCACTCGTTCAAATAATGGTTCTTACATAAGGTTAAGTGAAAAAATCATTAGAATCTTCAGAAATTTCCTGGGAGTTTCATCATTATAAATTTGTTCTTTTTTTAGGGTTACACCAGAGATGATACAAAACCTTTAAAAATGGATTAAGTTGGATGGTCATTCAGTTTTGATAAAAAGCTTACAGGACCTTAACATTTTATGAGTTATTCAAATTATACCTGATTATTCTAATTCAGTATGCACCAACATGCTGGGCAGGCATCTATTACCTTGTTCTGTTCCAATTTTCCCTTAAATCTTTATGGATGTAAAATTTAGTTTCTGAATTTAGTTACTTTTTTAAATACAGTATATAAACTTTTGGGGTTAGCTTTTTTTTCACTCAGCATAATGTCTTTGAGATCCCTCCAAACAGTTGCTTGTATCGATTGTTTATTCTTTTACGGCTGAGTAGTATTCCAGTGTAGGATGTGCCACTCACCTGTTGAAGGACATTTGGGTTGTTTTAAAAGCTGGTTGTTTAAAAAAAATTGTGTATCCTACAAATTTTTAGCTCTTTTAATATTCTCACCTGGATATCTGGAAGGAAGAGACTAAGGCAAAGCTCAAAGGCAATGGAAAAAATTCCAGTTGCTAGCTTTGTGGCTGGGGGAGGATGGTCTCTATATATCAGTTGCACTATGGCATCTTACCCTCACTTAAACTATTCTCAGGGCTGGAATTATGTGAGGATCCTTAGCTCTCTGAGGAATTTGACAAGTAGAGAAATTTCCATTCCTGGGATAATTTTTGTACAAATGCATGCTTATCTCTTGACACATTTCAGCTTTTGCCAGAATAGGGTCCCTTAGAAAGCATAAAATTACCTTTTCTTGCATTAGCTCCTCTGTGCTCACAACCATATAATTCTTAGCTACATTATGAAAGTCTGTGCACCTACACAGTTTGAAGCAGCCATACATGTACACGTGTGTGCAGAGAATGGAGTATTTGGCCTGCAATTGGATATTGCTCATCCCTTCATTTAGATGATGTACTGTTCAGGGTCTTGACAGGAAAGGCACTTTCAGATGGAATAATTGAGACTTTAATAAGGGGACTATTTACAGTTCTGTTGTCAAAGTTAAAGGAAATGCACAAGTAATGGTGACTCATCCCAGAGTGGTTAATGTCACTCAGCCTGAAGAGGTAAAGGCAAGTAGCAGTTAGGGGACTAAGAGAGCATCTGTGTCATAAATAGGGCTGCTTTGGGGGAGCCATGGCCTTCAGAAGAGGGGTGTAGGCAACCTGTAGCAGTCCTGCAGGAGGGTTCCTGGGGAGTACATATCCTGACCTCCCTTGGTTTCTGCCTCCTGATCTCCTGCCAGTAGCATCCATTAGATGAAACCAAGTAGAAGCTAGAGGATAAGGGAGCCTGTTGATGCAGTTGTTAAAGGTTATTCTTCCAGGGCTCAGAGAAGGGTTGAGACGGTAGAGAGTGGATCTGGAGGTGTAAATGGAAAGAATTCCCCACAGGTGTTTTCTGGGCTTTGAATGGATAAATTTGTTATATCTAGAAAGATTCTATGTAGAAATGATAGAAAAGTCTATATAGGAATGCCAGAACAGACCTGGCCCCATAATAGATGTTCCAGTGGGTACTTGCTGTCTTTTATCTAATTGTGGTCATTTAAAGGAGACTTCTAGATCTATTAATAATGAAATTCCAGTTTAGTTAGGTGGACCCTGGGTTTTGGTTCCGATAATAAAGAGGCACACGTGGTTTCCTTTTTTGTTTTCCATATGATTTGTTTAGCCTTAATGTTTTTGTTGTTTTTGTTTCTGCATTGGGCAACCTCTAGTGGTCCTTAGGAAAATAACACTTGAATATAAACCTAGAGTCTTATCAAGTATTTTGTTAGGTACCCTATTGCTTTCTGATGCCACACTTCTGCGTTACGTTATAATAAGTAAAAATGTCAAGCAATAAAGATGTTGGAATTAGAAGGAACACAAGCAAAGATAATTAATATTTCTTAATAATCATACTGATATTGCTACAGAATGATGGATAGCCATAAAAGGTGTCTCTGAAAATACCTAAATGACAGGAAGGTGGCAAGTCAGTCACATTGAAATCTGGGACGATGTGTTCCAGGTGGAAGGAATAGCAAGTGTGGTGGCCCTGACTTAGATATGGACTGTGTGTTATTGCAGAATAGGAAAAAGGCTCTATGGAAGTATGCCTTTAACACAGCTAGCAAGTAGGGCAGGTGGTAGAGAAGTCAGAGAGAGAGAGAGAGAGAGAGAGAGAGAGAGAGAGAGAGAGTGTGAAGGGCTACATCATAGACAGTCTTGATGGTTTTTGAAAGTTTTGATGTTACTCTGTATATAGTGAAAAACCCCTGGAAGATGTTAGAGAGGAGAAGGACATAAAATTCTGCCTTCTGGGTAGAGGATGGTTGAAGGGATGGTCATGAGGAGAACAAACCAAGAAACTAGGTTTAAGTTTGTCCTAATAAGGAAGAGAGAAGATAATGACTGGACAAGTAGCAGTGAAAATGGAGAGAAATGGATGAATTTGGGATATACTTTTGAAGGTAGATCTCAAAAGGCTTGACTATGGGTTACATTTAAGAAGTGTGAGAAAAAAAAGAACTAAGAATGACTAAATTTTAAAGCTTGAGTAACTGGGTGCCATGTTCTAATTTGAGGAAAACTAAGAAAGGTATAGGAACCAAGAATTCTCTTTTTACTTTGTGAAGTTTTGGCCTAGAATATAGCTAAGTTGTTATACACACACACAGACACAAGTTAAGAATGGAACTTTCTCTGCTAGTATACTGTATGGACATTACTTTTGATCTCCTTTTATCTCTTCCAGCTTTAGAGGAATTTTTTACATCACTTGTGAAGCAAGAAATGGTGAATATGCCTCGTGGGGTGTATCACTCTGCATTAAAAGGAGGTGCCCGCTCAGACCAAGGGAAGACTGTAGCAGGAATCCCCAATTTTATATTGAAAATGTATGAAACAAACAAGCAACCAGGTTTGAAACCTGGCCTTGCAGGTAAGTGCAGTACATAGTATCAAGCTACAGGTTTTTAACGATTTGACTTCTGCTTCCAAGCAGCAAGTAATAGGTCACGGCAGAGCATCACTGAAGCTGCTAACATCTAGGCAATGCAGGATAAATCACAAAAACAAATCATATTTTAAAGTCATCAGAGAACTGTAGAAGCAAAGATGAATAAATAGGCTAAAATTACAGAATGGGAAAAACATTTTAGGACTGTTCTCTGCCCTGTGAGGGGGATATTCACTGATTCTGGTTGTGGACTTAGGATAGGATTGGGGCCTGGCTCAGGAAGAGGTCTGTTGTAGGTCAGAGAAACCAGTAGAGCTTTTAGTGATGGGTGAAGTGATAGTTAATTTTATGTGTCAGCTTGATCGGGCTAAGCGATGCTCACATAGCTGGTAAACGTTATTTATGGGTGTGTCTGTCAGTGTGCTTCCAGAAGAGGTTAGCATTTGAATCAGTTGACTAAGTAAAGAAGATCACCCTCACCAGTGTGGGTGGGGGCAACATCCAATCCATTGACAGCCTGAAAAGAACAATAAGGTAGAGAAAGGGGGAATTCCATCTGCTCCTGCTCTCGGACATGGTGCTCCTGGTTCTTGGGCTTTTAGACTCAGACTGACTTCTACTACCAGCTTCCCTGGTTCTCCTAGCTTGCAGACTTCTCAGCCTCTATAGTTCGTATGATAAATCTCCTCATACCTACGTATCTATATGTATATATCCTGTTGGTTCTGTTTCTCTGAAGACTCTGACTTTTTTTGCCGAATTCTGAGTTTTCCCTGGATGTTAAAGAACTAGACTGGAGCTACTGAAAAGCAAAGTGAAATCTCCAATCTTGTGATGCTTAGGAAACAAAGACTCACTAGGAGAATGAGCCTGATAATAAACAGTGTAAATTGATACTGAAGATGTACAGCTCTTTTTGCCTGTGTGTACTTACTAATTCTGGCCGCAGCTGGAAGCTGAAATTCTGGCTTGACCTTGACAAGAGGCTGGTGCAGGAGGCAGAGAAACCAGCAGTGATCTTGACATTAATGTGATGCCTGAGTGACAAAACTGGGGACTTGAGGGACCTCAAAACACAGTGTGTTTCTCCCTCAAGGTATTTGTCAAATTCTGAAGCGTTATGGGATAGGAAGTTGAAGAGCTAAGCTGAAAAATCTCTGAGGATGGATCTGAATCTCCCATCATCTTTCTGTATTGAGGAGTCAATGACTGATTAGACTGTCACTGAAAATCTTGGGGGCAGCCTGCTCTAGGAATAAGGTTGAACTAGAGGTAGACTGAGATTTACTAAAGCTGTAATCAAGTCTAGTCCAGAAATTCCTCTCTGATAAAAAAAACCCCATCATTTAGAATTGCTGTGGTTCTTTCATATGCTTTTTACTATGCATGAAAAAGTACTAGATGTATGAAAAAGAAGAAGCTAAAAATGAAGGGAACATCTCACGGAGGTAAAGAAGTGACTCTATTAAGAAAATATCACAATCTTAATCATTGTACACAAAATAACAGTTTCAAAATATATGACAAAAATTAGAACTAAAAGATGAAATAGACAAACTCACAGTATTAATGGGAAACTTCAAAACATCTTTTTCAATAGTTTGATGAGTAAGCAGACAATCAGTAGGTTTATAAAATAATACTATGAATAAACTTAATTGATATATGGAACATTGAATCTTATAGTGATAGAATTCTTACGCTTTTAACTGTTCTTGGGAAACTTACCAAAATGACCATTTGATGGAGATAAACTTAAACGAATTTCAAAATATTGAAGTCATTTAGAGTCTTCTGATGACACTGGGGTTAAACTAAACATAAATACCAAAAAGATAACTAGAATGTCTCCAGTAGCCTGGAATTTGAAGAGTACACTTATAAATAATCCATGGACTAAAGAAAGAATCAAAATGAAAATCAGAAAATATTTTGAACTGAATAATAATGAAAATAACCATATCACACTTGTGGGATATAGCTAAAACAATTTTAGAGGGAGATTTATAGATTTATACCTTCCATAAATTTATTAATAAAGAAGAAAGAAAAACAGTCATGATTTAAGCTTCCATCTCAAGTAGCTTGGAAAAGAACAGCAAATAAAACTTAAAGGCTAAAGGAAAGAATAATAAAAATAATAAGAATCAGTACAATAGAAAACATAAAATCAGCAAAGCCAAAAGTTGATTCTCTGAAAAGTTTAACAAAATTGATAAAGCCATTATAAGTTTGGACAATGAAATGGAGAAATATAGATTCTCTATATCAGGAACAACAAAGGAGACACCACTTCAAACTATAGCATTCAAAAAGATAATTAAAGATTGTTATGAAAAATTTTTAGCCAATACTTTTCATTTTGGGTGAGATATAGAAATTCATTAAAATAGAAAACTTTGCAAAACTGACAGAAGGAGAAATAAGATTATATGAATGGTTTGATATGTGTTAAGGAATTGAATCTGTAACAACTTTCCTACAAAGAAAACCCTACATACAGATGGGTTCCTTGGCAAATTCTTCCAAAAAAACTAAGGGAGGAATAACAACTGTCTTTCAAAAACTAACAGAGATCAGGGTAAAAAAAAAAATAGTGGGGCTAGGGGAATAGTCTTGATAAATTCACCATAATCTTGATACTAAGTATAAGAAGGGGATATTACAAACTAGTTTCTTCCATGAACATTGGAAATAGTTACAAAAATATATTTAAAAATTGAATTCAGCAATACATAGAGAATATAATACCTAACAATTAAGTGGGTTTAACTGATGTTTGAAAATCAATAATTCATTATATTAGTCGGAAAAGAACAATCTTTAGATTATCTCAATAGATGAAAAAAAATCTGTGAAAAATTTAGCTGCTATTTGTGATACAAAGACTTTCATTAAACTATGACTAAAAGGGAACTTGTTTTACTCTGATAAAAAATATCTGTAATGCCATCTTTGTACATAATACTGACCATTGAAACTTTTACCCCTTGAGATTGGGAGAAAGATATGGATGCCAGTTATCACCACTATTTTTCAGTACTGTTGTGGAGGCCATAGCTAGAATAATAAGCCACAAAAAAGAAAGAAAAGTCATAAAGATTATAAGGGAAGAATACAATCATTATTTGTAGATGACTTGAATGTGTACATAGAAAATCCAAAATAATCTACAGACTAGGATTAATAAATGAATTTATTAGCAAGGTTGCTGCATACATACACAGGTCAACATATAAAAATCAATTATATATTTTTATATACTAAAACAAAAATGAAATTTAAAAAATGTACCATTTATAATAGCATCAAAAAATATCAAGTACCCATAATAAATTTAACAAAATTATACCAGAAGCTACAAAATATTATAGGGAAAAAACCTAAAGAAATCCTAATAAAATGGGTGATATACATGTTTATGGACTAGAAGGCTTCATGCTATAAAAATGTCAATTCTTTTGAAATTAATATATACATTCAGTCCAATCCCAATCAATATCCCTCTTGGTTTTGGAAATTGACAAGCTGATTCTAAAATTTGTGTGGAAATACAAAATACCAAGAATAACCAAGGTTATCTTGAAGAATAACAACAAAGTAGAAGAATACACATTGCCAGATATCAAGACTTACTATAAAGTCATAATAATTGACAGTGTGGTATTGGTACAAGGACAGGCAAATTGACAAATGGAAGAATATAGAATGTTCAGAAACAGATCCACATGTACAGGGTCACCAGGTTTATTCCAAAACTGACACTGCAAAGCTGTGGAGGAAAGGGATTATCTTTTCAACACATCTGTAAAAGCTCTAGTCATAAAAGTAATGACAAATTATAGTAAAATCAAGAACATGTGTTAATCAAAGTATACCATTAAGAGAGTAAAAAGGCAAGCCACAGAATGCAAGAAGGTATTTATAATACATATATCTGATAAAAGACTTATATCTAGAATATACAACATATTTTTTCAAATTGATAAGACAAAAACCAGGAAAAAGAACTGAACATCCCCTTCAAAAAGAGGCTGTTCAAATGCCCAATGAACATATGCTTGTAACTGTTCTTGGGAAACAGTAGATGGCCAATTTCATTAGTCATCAGAGAAATGCAATTTAAAACTGCAATAAGGTACCATTACATATTAACAGAAAGGCTAAAATGAAAAAAGGTGAAAAATGCAAAGTATTGTAACTATATGGAGCAACCAGAACTGCTGCTGGAAAGTTGGTATAACCACTTTCTGAAACTGGTTGTGAACAAATTCATAACATTGCCCAGAAAGGATGTACAGTATAACTTTCATAGCAGCATAATTTGAGTAGCCCTAGACTTGAAATCTATATAAATGCCTGTTGACATTAAAGTTCATAAATAAATTGTGGTATATGCACATGATAGAATATTATTCAGTAATGAAATTGAATACACTACAACTGCCAGTAACAATGTGAATCATTCTTGCAATGGTTATGTTGAGTGAAAGAAGCCATATAGAAAAGCAGTCTAATTCCATTTATAATAAAGTACCGAAGTAGGCAGGATGGTGGCTAGATGATTGCTGCCTTTGGGGTGGGGGAGGATGTGACTGGAAGGAGACATGAGAAAGCTTTTTGGATGTTGATGTTTTGTTTCTTCACCTGGGTTTTGATTACACATTTGTTCAGATTCATTTAGCTATATGCATATGATGTGTGCACTTTTCTCTCTCTATATATATCATACTTCAGTAACAGATCCACATGTAATGGACCTGTTTTGTAATGTAATGACCTCTATATTTTAAATTGTTATTAGTCTTTGAATGTGCCTTCTCATTGCTCGAAATTATCCAGGTATTTTCCAAGAATTCCCTAACTCATACTCTAGCACTGTGCTGCCTCCCTTTGCTTTTTGACCCTGGGGGCCAGCTGGAGCTGGAAGTTCAGTTTGAGAACCTAGATGATCAGAGTAGGAAAGATCAGGAGGAGAAGTGTTAGAGTAGAAGGAGGAAGGAAAAAGGAAGAAATACGTATTTGCAGTATTATCTACTTGTGGGTATAAACTAGAGGAACCAACCCATGTTATCAGGATCTCATGAAGAGTGGTATGTGCAAGCATTTCTCTCTAACTGAAATTTATTTTTTTTTAAAAGCTTAATAGAATCTCTAGAAGTAACAGTTCATAAAATTTAACAAGTCATGAATTGTAAACTTGTTCATTTATTTACAAATGAGTAAGTCTTGTAAATCAGTGATAGTTTAAATGTGGTAATTTAACCTCTTATTTTTTTTCCTTCAATACCAGTAGTTAAAAATCATAATTTGCTTAGCAAATTCTTTTAATTTCTAAATCTCTCTACCCAGATTGATTAAATATGGACTACCGATAATCCAATCAATGACATTTTTCCATAAGAAGTGTTTTTTTACAAGTTTTTCCTTTTTTAAAAGGTGGTATGTTATTTTGTTATGATGTTTCAATGTATCAAAGTAAAGATGGCAAACCACTGAATCGACTGATGGCCAGTAGAGGGCGAAGTTTCAAGCAGATCTCACTTGCCTTAGTGTATGAGGTAGGTGCCTTCCCATACTCTATAATAGGTTCTGCTTGCTTGTATGTGTTTTGGGGTTTCCCGCCTTCATTTTATGCTCATGAAATTCAGTGTATGTTTGGAAGTAATTTTTCTCTTTATCGTAATGTAAGTTGCTTTTCAAAGCACCCAAAATACTTGACCCAATTGAATACTAAAGTATTTTGAGGAATTTCTGAAAGAAACTGGCATGTTTCCCCTACTGCCTAACCTAATTTTTACAGAGGAGTATCTGGGAATTTGGTGTATTTCATCAGTGTTTAACTTCCATTGTTCAGAATAAATACCAACTTGCTTAAAGAAATAATCATGCCTATGTCTTAACTCTAATCCATTGCAAGTATGTAGGCCACCAGTATTCATATATTTTTGTGAATGTTGATAATTAACAGTAAATAAAAATGTTTAGGGAAAAAAGCCTTTGGTGTTACTATTTTAGTTTTTCTTAGGCTACTCTTAAAGTTATGTCGTGCTGTTAGATGATTTGCATGAAATCTGATCATTGCAGATAATGGCAATACCAGAAGGAAGAGAGAAGCTGGAGAATACTTGGGAAATGTGTGTTTCTGTTGTTGTTTTTCTTACATTTTATGAGAGTTCATGTATGTAAATTAAAATGTAAGAATGAATGACAAAATTATCACAGCAAAGAGGCTTATTTTATATAGTTTATATGTAATAAGTTATATACCAGTTGAAAATTTTGAAAGAATTAATGGATTTGATGTAAAAATAATTAGCACCTCAACAATATGTATTAAATCTTATTTTGATGCATAATTTATAAGTCTTGGTGTCTCTAATTTGGTTATAGTCTCTATCAACCAATTGCCACCAGTTAGCATTGCCAGTTTTTAAAGACTCATCTTTATTCTATGCCACCCATGTTCCTTTCATATATTTAATTAGAGTTGAAATTATATAATATTTAATTCAGGACCTTTTTTGTCTAATATAATGTCTTCATTTAACTAAGGAAGGAAGAAAGATCTGGGAAGAAGAGAGGATTGATTTCACAAAGAGGGAAAAACATAGGTGGTTTCTAGATTGTTTTTCCTAACCTATTATTCATTGGTATGGAAAGGGAGAGATTTGGTACCTTTTTTGTGTTTTTAAGTTGTGCACCTAGGTATTTGGAGGATGACCAAAGTGTTAAGTATTAATGGAAAGCTGATTTTAAAAGTTCCCATCAAAATGGAAACAAGAAAAGGTTTTAATGCAAGGGATAGCAGAAGACATCTAATAAATCCAACAAGTGGTATCAGAACTTGTGAGACATGCGTTAAATATGAACAGAGAAAATAATTGGGTAAAGATACCTATTGCTTGTATTGTAGAATGCCTAGAAAATTTCAAAGAGATGAGAAAATAAGATCATTATTTTAGGAGTCAATTGGAAGACATATATTGGACAGAATTCTACCAAATCTATGGTAGGATTTTAGTTTGGATTCACCTTCTGCTTACTATAATTCTTTAAAAAAAAAAGGCAAAGATAGAAGAGAATAAGCCATACAGTTTCTCAAGTTATGTGAGACAATGAATAGTTAAGAGTTAAGAGTTAGTTAGTAAGAATAACAGTTGCAGTAATAAAAGCTAGTAACAAGGTCAGGCACTTTAAAAATTGCTATACATATGTTACTTCATGTAATCTTCACATTAACACTATGAGGTTGGTACTGTTAACGTGCTCAAGATCACAGAGCTAGTAAATAGAAAAATGGAACCCAGGCAGTATATGACTCCACAGTCTTTACACTGCCTTACACCATCCCATCCCAGGTTAAGCAGAGAGCATTTAAAAAAAATGCTTGGATCTTTCGATCAGGATGACTCGTATTGCATAATTCGAACTCCTTCCTTCTTGTCTTTCTCTTATTGAAATCCATTTGGTATTTTTCCAGCTGAAGTTTCTTCAGACTGTGCTTTGGTGCCCCTCACTACTCGACTCTGAGTCTTTTTATTAAAAACAAAACAAAACAAGACTATCCTGAGAGTTTCGATGAGATTAATTCACCCATTGATGGTCCTTTGGGTTGTTCTCAGTTTTTGATTATTATGACTAAACCTGCTAGAAACATTGTCATACAGGTGTATGTGTGGACATCTGTTTTCAGTTCTTTCAAGTAAATGTAAACCTAAGAAAGGGATTCCCAGGTTGTATGGTAAGTGAATATAAGAAACAACCAAACTGTTATCATAATGACTCTCCCATTTGAATGCCTACCAGCAATGTAAGGGAGTTCCAGTTGCTCTGCCTCCTTGCCAGTGCTTGATGTGGTCAGTTTTTAAAAACTTGGCCATTCTTAATTCCCTTCTGTGGTTTAAATTTGTGTTTCCTTCATGGCTGTTGTTTTCGTGCTTTTTTTTTTTTTGCCATTTATATCCTTTTTCCATGAAGTGTCCTGTTCTTCTGCCCATTTTTTTAAACAGGATTTTTTTTTCAAATAAGTTCTTTATATATTCTGGATACAAATTCTTTAATAATGTGTTTTCCAAATGTTTTACCTAATCTGTAACTTGTCTTTTCATTTCCTTGATAGTGTCATTTGAAGAGCAGATTTTTAGTTTTAAAATTCCAGTTTATCAAGTTTTTCTTTTTATGGTTTTTGCATTTAACTAACTCAGTCTCAAAGATGTGTTTCCTTTTGTTTCCCTCATATATTTTTTTTCTTTATTTTTTAAAATAATTGAAGTATAATTCATATGCCATAAAAGTCATGCATTTAATGTATGCAATTCAGTGGCCTGTCTTAGTATATTTCTAGAGTTGTGTCACCATCACCACAGTTAATTTCAGAATATTTGCATCACACTAAAAGGAAACTGTACCCATTATTAGCATCACTGGTCATTTTCCTCACTCCCCAACCTCCAGCAACTGCTAATCCACTTTTTGTCTCTATAGATCTGTCCATTTTGTGCATTTCATATAAAGGGAACCATACACTGTGATCTTTTTTCACTTAGTATAATGTTTTCAAGGTTTATACATACTGTAGCATGCATCAGTACATCATTCCTTTTTATGGCTGAATAACATTCTGTTACATGAATTTACCATATATAGTTTATCCATTAATCATTTGACAGATCTCAGTTTTCCTGAAGAAGTTTACAGTTTATTTACATTTTAGCATATGATCTCTTTGATATAATTTTTTATAAGTGTTAGTTATGCTTGTTGCATATACCATCCTTTCTTCACATCGGCACCTTTGTAGAAAATCATTTGTCTGTATATGTGTGGGTGTATTTCTGTACTCAGTTTTGTCCCATTGACCTGTGTGTGTATATTTTCATCAAAACTACACAGCTTAATTACTGTTGCTTTATACTAAGTCTTGAAATCCCATGAGTCCACCAGTTTTGTTTTGTTTTCTTTTCTGCCTGTTGTAGACCATCTGCTTTTCCATATAACTTCTAAATCAGCTTTGAGAAACCATAAAAAGAGCCTGCTATAATTTTGGTTAGAAATATATTGAAACTGTAGATCAATTTGGGAGACATTTACATCTTAATAATAATGAGTCTTTTAACCCATGTATAAGGTACATGTTTCCATTATTTTAGGTCAATGTTTTATTGTTATTCCAAATCTTGCACATATTTTATGAAATTTAATTAGCACTGCCTACCCCTAAGTATTTTGATGCTAGTGCAATTAGACTGCTTTTTGGTTTGTCTGTATTTCCAACTGCTTATTGCTAGTATAGAAACATGTAATTGATACCTTCCCTAACCCACTTTTATATTCTTGTAGCTTTCTTGTAGATTTTCTTTTATTGTAATGTTGTCTGTGAATAGAGATTATCTTAATTTCTTTCTTTCAGATCTGCATGCTTTTCATTTCTTTTTCTAGCCTCACACACTGTCCAGGGCCTCCAGTACAGTGCTGGGTAAGAGTGGTGTTAGCAGGCATTGTTATCTTGTGCACAGCCTTGGGGAAAAGCATTCAATGTCTTAAAATTAAGTATGATGTTATATTTCTTCAGTCTAGGGTAGGTTTTGTAGAAATCCTTTTTCAGGTTAATGATGTTTCCTTTTATTCCTAAATTCCTCAGAGTTTTTAGCACAAACGGATGTTGAATTTTGTCAGATTTTTTTCTGTATCTATTGAGATGGTTGTATACTTTTTTAGTTGGTCGATATAATGAATTATTTTGATTGATTTTCTAATGTGAACCAAGTCTGCATTCCTGGATAAACTCCACTTGACCGTAATGTGTTACTCTATTTATATACTGCTGAATCTGATTTGTTAATATTTTGTCAAGGATTTTTGTATCTATGCCCGGGAGGGATGCTGTCCTGTAGTCTCCTTGCAATGCTTTGCCTGGTGTGTCACCAGAGTGATGCTATCCGAATAAATGTTTTTTCCTTATATGTGTGGTAGAATTTTCCAGTGAAACCACCTGAGCTTGGAGTTTCTTTAGGAATGTTTGTAACAGTGAATTTGATTTATTTAACATACGAGACTTTTCACTCTATTTGCCCATCCATCCCTACTACTCTGAAGTGGGGAGGAATTTGGGTGGCAGAGAATACGTGATGATTTAGTGTCTGTTTCCCTTTGAAAGGGTAGCTCCAGTGCCCAGTATTCCTGGCACATAGTAGACATTTCATAAATGTTTGTTGAATTAATGATTTTAATCTTTTTGAAACGTGGATGTATCTTATACTTCATATGTGCACTTAATGGGGTAGTTTCCTTTTTCCAGAAATGTGATTAAATTGATGGTGTATCTAATAGTTGTTGAGGTCTTCTGAAGAAACGACATTATTGTCATTTGAACAAGCTTGTGTACTGTTTTGTGTTATTCATTTGTGTGGTTTAGCTTCCTCTCCCTGCCAAAGGTTATATATATCTAAAAGATGAACTGTGTCCTTCCTAATGCCTGAACTATATAGGCAAGTGAATGAATGGGTAAAAGAACTTTGTTCTGAGTGTCCAAATGCTCTGTTCTTCATATTTTAAAGTGTATTTTGATTTATGTAATTATCAATATTTTTCAAGGACTATGTTAGTAATCAAGTAATTTTCAAAGTCATGGACAACCAGTTGTTTAATGCTATCTGTGGTGAATTCTTTTGGAAGTGTTATATCCCCTTCTTTTTGAAAACTTTTTTTTTCCCCATTGGCTTTTCTTAAAGTGAAACTCTCCCATGTTACTTTTGGAAGACTCACAGGTCCCAGTCTGGTTTGAGTTTGACGTGACATACCAGGAGCTGTTCTGTATAGTTGCTGTCCTGTTTAGATTTCTCTAAAACTGAAGTGCCCTCTCTCTTTGCTCCTTTGAACAGGGAACAGGGGTCATTTCAGATCTACTAGGGCTTCTCCAAGCTCAAGTGACTATCCTCTTCTGCTCTCATTCATAAATACTTCTCATTCTGAGACTAACTTGGCTTCTGTTGATGAGGAAGCTGAAAGTGAATGACAGTTTCCTTCCCTGAAAATTGTGGCCTGCCTTGTCAACCTTTGGCATTTCTAACTCTGACATGACACTCTCACCTAAATTGGATGATACAGATTTGTCCCACGGTGAGAACGACAGCCTTGCTCCATTATTTCCTCCATCTTTGGGCACATGCAAATTTTCCTGATCCTGTCACTGCTGCCTGACCATATTCCTGCCTCAGCACTAGGTAATGAGCTCTTTTTTTCATTTTTAGTTCAGAGAAATCTTATCTGGACTTACTGGTGCCACTACTCTGAATAAAATCTTTGTACATTCTTTTTTAAAATTGACCATCACTGGGCTCTTTTTGCCTTAAAAATTATGTTTTTCTTCTGCCTCCTCTAAATCCTTTCCCTAGATGCCCGAAAGTGCATGTGATATAACCCATCGTTTGAAATACAAGGAATGTATTTACCTTTTTCCTTTAGTTCCTTCTTTATTTAAAAAATATTTCTTGTGAAGAACATGGAGTAGTTGTAGCATTCATGCAATATGAAACAATTAGATGAATATTCTGAATAATAATTGGGGGAAGTGGTGTCTGGGCTTACTGCACACTCTCCTTAGAAAACACTGAAAAGTATGGTTTGCTGTATTTTAGAGACGCCATAATTACCATGTGATGTGAGTTGTTATGGTAACTGGGCTTTCCCCCCCCTCCTATTAAATAACAGACTAGGTAAATGGTTGCTTGAGATGTGATTGAATTGTCAGCTTTCAAGCTAATGTTATCCTGATGGGAAAGGGGAGTAGAGGAGAGAGTTTTAAATGTCCAGAAAGGGATGAGTGTCATTTACTTTAAAAATGCATCCTCTACAAAGCCTTCCCTTCTTGTCTTCCAATCACTATTTGTCAGGAGACAGGTATAACAAAAAGTTATTTTGTGGAAACAAGATTACTGTTGACAGAAAATTGAAGCCTATTATTTGTCATGTATAAACAATGGGACATTGAGTGGCTTTTGGGGTCTCTAACACTAAATACAAATGGTTTTTCTTCTGGGGATGTGTATGCCAGAGACCAAATGTAGCAGCTCAAGTATTTGTGTGTCTGCGTAATGACTGAAGCTGAATACTTTCATTCTTTTGATAATACATACATTTAGGGAGCATGAAAATGCCTTCCTTTATGAGATTGGGGCTTTAAGTCAACAGCAGGCACTTAGTTTACCTGTCAGTTTTTATATGCTGCCCAACCTTATCCCAGTCTAGTTTGACAATCAGGCAACCTCTCACCCAAAGCTTGACTTACTTGATTAAAATGGATATTTTCTTATAAATGAATGATCGTATTTGTTAAGATTATCTAATAAGCAGAGAAAACTACCAAATTTGTGGGCAATGTATTTTGAAGAGTAAATTAACTAATTAGTTGGCCACGTAGTCCTTTCAAGTAAAACATGGATCAGGAAACAAGATCAACTTTTTCATTCTCTATTTCAACATTGCCTTACATCTGTGATTTATGTTTCTAAGTGGGAGATTTTCTGTTGAGCTAGTGTTTCTGTAATTAAACATTTCCTGGCCAGAACATTTTGGATATGTTTTTATAAAATTACAGATAACTTTAATCAACAACTAGTGTTTGAATTTAGCTGTGTCTACTAAAAAAGGTTTTCTAACATTGTGTTTCCAGCGTGATTGAAAGTTGAACATCCTAAGTTTTTGTGAGTACTGTTGACAATGGTTTGGTTTTCACATGACAAAATTTTGTCTTAAATCAAATACTGTACTTTTAATTTGGTTCAACTCAGCAGGTACTCACTTAAACACTTACGTGCAAAGCACTGTTATGGGTACCATGGGAGGGGTTCCAGGATGAACAGGATTTGATCTCTGCCCTTATAAGGTCCATACACAAGTGATCCATGATGGAATCTTTTGAGGGTCCCAGGAGAAGCCTATAGGATACTGGAAGTATAGAAATAGGAGAAATTATTTCATTAAGTAGAGATGAGAGAAAGATGGGGCATTCAAGCTGGTGTAAGTAGTGAGTGCAAAAGTCCTGTAGAGTATAGGACAGCTTGGGAATTGGCTTATAACCATGTTCAGCCAGAAAATGGTTTAAGTGAAAGAGAGTTGCAGAAAATCAACTAGGTAGATTTCATTGAGGATCTTGGCCAGCAGCAGAGTTCTTACATAAGAACAAATTATTTCTTAAAGTGAGTGGTGTACTTTTGATTCTAAAAGACTTTGAACATAGTACAGAAAATTTGGGGCTTTATTCTTTAATGAACCATCAAAGGTTTTTGAAAAGAAGTTCTGAGTTAGTATAACAGTAACAACACCATTTAGAATGTATTAGGAAGACAGATTTTAGGATCTTAGCATCAGGAAGTTGGCTTCAGTAATCTAGGCAGGAATTAGAACTAAACCAGTGAGGAAGTAGTTGGACAAATAGAATAAAGATTTCAGAGGTAGAGTGACAGGTGAGTTGGGGCAAGGCAGAAGTCCAGGATAAATCAGAAGCTTCAAACCTGTGAATGGTATATAAATGGGTGATATTGATATAAATAGGAAGAGTAGATTTTGAGTGATGATGACAAAGAAATGTGCAGAGTGTGATAGACGGTGGGAGGTGAGTGTTTGAGAAGTACATATTCTAAAAGTAGTGATTGTTAACTATTTTTTGAGGTATATTCTTCCCTTCTGGTGTATAGTTCTGTGAATTGTGACAAGTGTACACATTCATGTAACAAGTACCACGGTCAAGAGAAGAACAGTTAGTTCTGTCACCTAAAAACTGCCCCATGCTCCTTCATAATCAGTCCCTCCCACTCCTGGCAACCACTGATTTCTTTCATGTCCCTCTAGTTAGAACTGTGTTTTAAGGATTGCTAGGGACCACACAAAATAGGGTTGATAATCAAGAGGGGTGAATGCTTTTGTCCTCACTTGTCTAGAGAAGTTTCACTTCACCATTTTGTTTTATATATTGGTATTTTACTTAATGTTTACCTAATATTTAGGTTGCAATGGAGAAATTATATAGCTAAGTATTTGAAAACTGTTATTCTGCAGTGTTTCTGGCACAACTCTGAGGCACCATTATCTCCTGCTTGGACTGTTGCAATAGTCTCTGAGTAGGCTGCCTTTTTCCCTGCTTTGACCATTGCCCCCCTAAAGTCTGTTCTCAACATAGCAGTCAGCATGATCCTTTTATAACATAGATTAGATCGCACCATTCTTCTTCTCAAAACCTTATAATGGCTCCCCCTTTAGTAAGAATAAAGGCAAGTCCTGAAAAGTGATCTAGAAGGCCCTGTATTCTCTGGATTGCCTGTTAATCTGCCACTGTCTCCATTGCCTCTCCCTTTGTGCCCCCATCTGAGCTAGTCATGCCGGCCTTTCCGAGCCTCAGCCGTGTCAGCCATGTATGTGCTTGTTTTAGGGCCCTTGCCTTACCTTGTATTTCATTTTGTAATTGAGGTAAAATTCACCAAACATAAAACTATCTTAAATGTTAAAGTATACAATTCAGTGGTATTTAGCACATACACAGTGTGCATTCATCATCTCTATCTAGTTCTAAAACATTTCATCACTCTCAAATGAGACCATGTATATGTTAATCAGTTTCTCCCCACCGTCATCCCCCGTCTTCCTGTACATGCCCTCCTCCCCACTCCAGCAACCACTAATTATGCTTTGTCTTTTTGGATCTACCTATTCTACATATTTCACATAAGTGGAATCATATAATGTGTGACTTTTTTGTGTCTGGTTTCCTCTACATCCATGTAGTGTTTCCACGGCTCATCCACACAGTAGCATGCATTAGTACTTCATTCCTTTTTATGGCCAAATAATTTTCCAATGTGGACATACCATATTTGGTTTATCCATTTATTTATTCATGAATATTTGGGTTATTTCCATCCTTCGGCTACTGTGAAAATGCTGTGATGATCATTTGTGCACAGTATTTGTTTGAATAGATGTTTTCAGTTCTTTTACATTATGTATAGAGGAGTGGAATTGCTAGACCATATGGTAACTCATGTTTACCTTTGTGAGGAACCACCAAACTGTTTTCAACAGTGGCTGAAACATTTTACATTCCCGTCAGCACATACCTTGGTTTTTACATCTTCATCTCCTGCAAGTCTTTGCTCAGGCTTCACCTTCTCAATGAGATTTACCCGATCACGCTGACTTGCTCCCATCCCCATCTTACTTTGCGATCCTTCTCCCCCTTACCCTACTTGTGCTTTTCCCTGACGTGGTCACCTTTATAGGCACATGGGTAGTGTTTCATTATACCTACTGCCTCTTACACATAGAAACTCTTATTCTCACCTGACTCATAGAACCTGCTCATCTCAACAGCCCATTAGGCACCTGTCATTGCAAGGGAATGTAATTAGAAAAAAGTATATTTCACATATTCATTAAATTTTGGTGCATAGTAGTTAAGAACCCTGCTTTATCATCTGAATAACAAGTTTGCAACTTCATGATTTGGAATTATTTTCTTAACTGGGTTTCCTTCAAAGGCTTCTCACAAATACAGCAAATTATACATAATTTTCATACTTTGAAAATGCTAATTATATTTTTCAGCCTAGCAACAGTAACCTATACGGGTGGCTATATACAGAATTGGAATCTCATCCTAAAATTTTTTGTGAAAAACGGCCAAGGAAATCTCTTTTGCCTGTAACACCACGGTAGTGTGAGGGCATGGCTGTCTTCAAGCTGTTTCCCTGAGTCTGTAAGTGCATTTTTAAAGAGATTTATTCACTGCTAATAAGCCAGGTGGAGAAAGACAAGTACCAAAAGATTTCACTCATTTGTGGTGTATAACAACAAAGCAAAACTGAAGGAACTAAACAGCAGCAGACTCACAGACTCCAAGAAGGGACTAGTGACCAAAGGGAAGGAGATAAAGAGGGTGGATAGAGAGGGAAGGAGAAGGGGATTAAGGGACATTATAATTAGCACTCACAATATAGGTAGGTCAGGAGGAAGGCAGTACAGCACAGAGAAGACAAGTAGTAACTCTATAGCATCTTACTGTGCTGAAGGACAGTGACTGCAATGGGGTGGTGGGGGGTGGTGGGGACTTGATAATATGGGTGAATGTTGAAACTACAATGTTGCTTATGTGAAACCTTCATAAGATTGTATATCAATGATACCTTTATTAAAAAAAGTTATTCACTGGTAACCCCATAGAACACTGAGGCTAGGAAAATCTCATAAAACATGAGTTTAGGCTGGTGTCTAGGCTCACGTGTTCTGTTGTGTCCCTGCACCCACCTTCAGATGTGGTTGGGACAGCAGGGAGAATTAGCTTTAACCTTCAGTGTACAAGCCCCTTTTGAATAGGTTTCCTGGTATGAATGTCTTTTTCTTAGAATCTCAGCATCTGATTTGCACATTTCCCTTCACTTTTCTTCCATAATACTTTACTTTTTTTAACTCAGGTTTAAGAAGTAGTTGAGACCATTGTTTTCCAAAAGCATTCAGTGTTCTTTTTGCCAGTTTGCTGAGACTGGATATTCTCAGCAGAGCAATGATGTCCATGGATTATTTGGCAGGAAAATTTTTAAATATTTTGAGATTCTAAAGAGATAAAAGGTTTGGGTATGGTGTTTGAGTATTCTTTCTGTTAAATCCGAGTTTCACAATAGGACTTAAGGATAGCATATCTCGTGAAAAGGAAACAGAATTAATAGGAAAAAAAAAATTTCCCCGACATTTTGGAAACAGTAAACAGGGCCAAGGACTGATTAATATTTCCTCAGCTGGAAATGTGGCCTAGGTTTTAATCTGATTCCGGTATAACAAAAGAAGAAGTAGGTACCAGTGGGCTCATTCCTTCAAGGACTTCTGTTGACTTATTGACAAGGCTCCCCAGTGCCCTACTCAACAGAGTGAGAACTTAATCAGAAAAAGAAGAAATGTACCTTTATAATTTTTTTAAAGCTCATTTCATGGTCTGAGTATCTTTATCATACTGAGTATCTAATTTTCTACAAAAATTCCACTGGTGGAATGAGAGATGATAGATACTAAACAGAATTAATCTCTTTATTCTCTGTGTTCCCATAGGTTCCTCACGGTTTTGCCCTGATCTATTTGTGCCCATTTCTTACTCTCCCACTAGAAAGCTCCCTGCAGGCACAGATGGGTTGGCAATCTTCATATCCTTCATAATACTGCATAGTACCTTGTATGTAGCAGGCCCCCATTGAGATGGGGATTAGAGAAAATACCAGAGGCCATGGGAACCAAGTACATTTACAGAGGCTGAGCTCTTCCCTATCACAAAGCAATTGAGAAAATCAATTCCTATAATTCAGTAAAATCTCTTTACATGCGGTGGCTATGATTTTGAGGTAATTATCTAGAAATCTGACTTTTTTGTGTTTGTTGTTTTTCGTCTCTAGGATGCAGACTGAAGTTTTAGTTGTTTGGGTTGATGAGATGAGTTACAGGAAATATGAAATGTGAGGCACTGTGACTGTTTTTCTTGAGTGATCTTTCTTTAAGAGAAGCAGACCTTGGGAAGATTTGTTGCAAGATAGCCGTATACTAATAGGTAGAAACAGAAATGACTATGAAAACCAGATGTTTTGTCTGGGCCTCTCTTACGGTTTCAGTGTTGGCATATATCATTTTTCTCTTGTTCACCCACACTGATTAAAGGGCATTTATGTCGTGTTGTGCACAATTGCTGTGTGCCATACAAATTTGCATTCCTTACCATCATGGTTTCTACACAACATGATATTTCTGTTGGCAATTTAAGTTTATTACTTCAGAAATTGTCATATTGGAAATCCAGGAGGTGAGCAATATTTATTTTTATTTAAAATTACTGGGGGGATTTGTTAGACAATACCTAGTTTCCTGACATTGGCAACAGGCTTTACAGAGTTTCTCCCTAATTTTCAGGGATATTTGTATTACACATACATCTTAACTTGTTATTGTAGGATTTTGTTTGCTTCAATTTAGAAATTTCCAGGCTTATTTTATTTTGTCTTACAGGACTCTTAACTCTTCTTTGAAAATATAAAAGAGATCTTATTTGTGGTTCTGATCCTAGGCTGATTTGGTTTCTTTTAGAACCTAACCCATTTAAATAAAGGAAAGAAAGCATTTTGTTCTGATTTTAATACTGCATAGTCTTAACTTACGTTATGGTACATTTTTTCCCACAGGTTCACATCCAGCTTTCAGAGTGGCACCGTGCAATTTTTCTCCCACAGGCCTGGCTTGCATATATGAGTCGAGCTTACCATGCCATTTTACAGGTAATGAAACCACTGGATAATTTGCTTTAGGCGAGGATCTCCTTATTATCTCAGATTTTACTGCAAGTGTGCATTTAATATAAAAGCACTTAGGAAAATAACACTATCAAAAATGCAATGGTTGTTCTTGCTCACAAAAGAATATAAGGCATATATATATAGCTGCACTTAAATTTTAAATGTTGGTGGACCACTGTGCATCCTGTCCAGAGCTCTCTCTTGAGTACTCCTCTCCTACATTGTGCCGCTTGTCGAACATCTCCTAGGTGTCCCGGGTGTCCCCCATGCCTGGCCCACGGTACCTTGGCTCACACATGTCCCACCATGAGCTCAACCTCTGCCCTTGTACCTGGGGCTTGCTCACCTCTGCAACCTTCTCTCTCAACCCTTCCCCTGAATCTTGTCTCAGGCTTGCAAAGTCTCCTTGTTCTCCAAACTCAGTGTCTTCTGTCGCCTCTTGGCTTTGACACACTGTTCCTTCTTCTGCAGGCACTGCCACTCCCTCTTTGCCCACCAGTTTCTTTTTGATCTTTAATATCATTTTATCTGGGAAGGTACCTGTGTGCCTTCCCTGCCCTCCCCTTCTGGATTGGGTGCCCTTCTTATGTGCTTAGAATCCATGCTTCCCTTTGTGAAGCTCTTATCACCTTAGTTATTTGTCTGGGGCCTCCCTCCAGTTGGCTGTGTTCCATAAAGCTGTGTTTTCTTCTCTGTTGTCTCTCTAGAAGCTGACATACTATCTAAAACATAATAGGTACTCACTAAATAAATGAATTCTATTCAATTTTTATTTAATCTATAATATTAAAAGTTGTAGTTTGTGCATTTTTTAAATTAGAAATAATTTTTCATCAGTTTGGGAATACGCCAACCAAATCCTTTTTCCTAGCTTAAAATTAACTTTTAAGGATGATCAAAAAAATGTGATAGTACTTAAGTAATTTATGGTCCATAATGAGATTTGCATAGAGTGTCAGGAAGTGTGTTATAATTAAAGGTAACAGCTGTCCTAAAAGATGGGGAGTTGGGAAGATGGGGGGAGGAATGACTAAGCATCTGAGCATTGTATTCTCATCTTAAAACCATGCTGCAACATACCTGATGGAGCCTAGAATTTACAAAGTACTGAAGCATCTTCAGAGATTCTCATTCATTAGACCTGAGTAAGGGACAGGAATCTCCGTGTTTAACAAGCTGCTAGGCAATTTTAATGCAATTAGTCTATCTACCCACACTTTGAGCAATAGCTTTTTAGATGTCACCCCAAACTACTCTGGAACCACGTTTTAAAGATGTTCCCTTGAAATCATTATTTTCTTAGCTTACATACTTTTTACCCTCAACAGCATCTGGGCACTCGTTTTGATAGATGTATGAGTGAATGAATGCATTACTCATACATGTCCTTAACCAATTATAGCTTTTATTCAAAAAGAGATTACAAGAGAGACTATGCATTTTTTCTTGCATTAATTTTTCTCTACATAATTTTGCAGTGTTTTCCCTTTCCAAACATTTATGGAGCACTTTTTACTGGCCAGGACTTGTGCCAGGGTGTAGGATACCAAGTGGAATCAAGTACCCCTTCCTCTCAATGAGCTTCCAGTCCAGTGTGGGAAACCAGTGTCCACCAGCAATTCCAGTACATCTTTGATGCTTTAATAGAGGATGTACAAAGTACTACAGGCTCCCAAGGGGAGGCCAGAATAACTTCTCCTGCAGAGTGAACTGAGATTTTTATTTAGCTCTTAGCCTAAGGAAGTCTAAATCAAAGAGAATTATGGTATAACTCAGGCAGATGACTTGGAATTGTTAGGAAAAAAGCCTTCATGGTTATTATTTATAATAAGAGCTATTATTATTGAATAACTAGTGTGTGTCCAACCCTTAATGTATATTATTTCCGTTCATCTTTGCAGAAGCCCTTTGAAGTGGGTGTTTAACCCTACATAAAATGGGCTTTTCGTGGGAAACCTCCGTTAGCTAGGAGAGCAAAGCAAACAGTGTAGAGTACCCAACAGTCTGTAAATGAATGAACTGGAACATAACCAGATCTGTCTGATGGCAGAGCCTCAGCCTTTCTCTCTGTGTTGTGCGTTTTCCCCAACATTATCATTAGTTGTAACAACAAATAATGCAAATTGGTTTAATATTTTAAAAGATGGATCTATTTATGAAAAGTCAGCTGAGTATTTTTAGTAATGAAGGTCAGTTATTCTGCCTTTCTGCTGTGTTGTAGGTGCTGATAGGAATCTTTATTTATCATTCAGAATCTGTTCACTTTGGATTTCTTGTAGTCCAGTTCCGCTGAAAAGTGGTGACAAACAAGTGAAATTCAAAGTATAGACTATAATAAAAAGTGCAGCAATGTTTTTTTAGGTTATCACTATTATTTAAAAGTCTAGTGATGCCTAACAGTTCAACAAGTTTTTAAAGTGAGCCCACACACTCATAGAATTTATGGTATCTTGGAAGAATTAAAGCATTGCCAAACTCCTTGTCTATATCAAGAATTGCTGTCCTGGAGGATATTTTTCTTGCATAGGAGTTATAGTTACTTCCATCTGGTGCAAGACATATTTTCTAGCATTGAACTAGAGGATCATTTAGAGGAGCCATGTTTCATTCATTTAAGCCTAGGAGACACACTAAAAGGCACATTCTTCATTAGCACCTGGGAGTTGATTACGATGTGAGTAAGTTTGACATTTGAACACTACTAGTGGCTTTTGCATAGGCATCTGCTTCCAGCTTTAAGTTTTCCACAAGAACATGGGATTTTGAGTTATAAGTGTATCAATATGGTTGACATGGGGAAGTTTTTAGATTTCTTCTCATTAAGATGAAAAATGCAGACACAAGTTGCTGGACAGCTCGGAGCCCATTTTGGCAAGGAGCTCTCTACACTCATGTTTACCTTGCTGCCCTTGTGGGGTGCTGAGGATGGTAAGGGCTCCTAGGATTGTGAATATGACCTCAGAGAATTAAAGCAGGCTGACTGCAGACATTTGTCTCCTAATTTGTTCAGCTAGCTGCAGAATAATCTGAAATCAAAACCAGAATCAGGAATAGCAGCCCCTGAAAAATTATTCTCTGACCATTTGTAAGGGCTGGGTTTTTTTTTTTTAATGTGTACATTTGGAGGTAGGTGAATTGCTCACTATAATCAGCAAGCTCTTGGTTATATAGGCTGGAGATTTTTAAAAAGCAAGAGGGATAGAGAGATTAATAACTGGAATCTACAAGGAATCCAAAAATTCCAATTCAGGTGATCCTTGCAGCCTTGTCTCTTCCAGTTAGAGCTCCCACCTTAACTACAGCTGTTAACCAAAAGCAGAGGTGACTGAGCTGAATGCTACTGATCGCTATTTCCAGTAGGCAGAGAATTGGGAAGGCAAAGTGGATCTGAATACATAGCCTAACATGGCCTGGGTGGAAGGGGTTAGAGATTCCAGAAGAGGGGATTGAGAGACTCTGAGAAATTAAAAATAATAAATTTACTTAGTCACAGTTGAATAGTTGTACTGCTTTATGGCTACAGGAGAGATTAGAAAATAAGGCCTTCTCATGAGGTTACACTATACTAGCTTTTTTGTTTTATTTTTAAGCAAATTTTAACCTTTTAATTCCTATTTCTTATATATTTTTAAAAAGCATTATGAAAAGTAAATGTTTAAGGAGAAAAAGGGGCATAATTTAAGAAGCATAATTCACAGGCAGCCAATAAAAATTCCTTTCTCTTTTGCATACCCTCCTGGGAGGCCAATATGAATGTTAAATATTAATACTAATATCTTGCCAGTTTGACCACGTCTGATACCTTGCTCCAAGAGATAGAGGGGAGAATGAAAGGGCCAGGATTCTATCTTTGAAAGCATGGAGATGGACATGGATATGATTGAAGTAAACAGAAACTACGAAGGATGTGAATAGAAGTCTCAGAGAGCTTGAACTAGTGAGCCCCAGGACATTGTGTGCTGGTCATTGTGCTAAATACAAGGACTCTTTAGACTGATAAACAGTCCTTGCCTTCAAGTGAGCTCACAGGCTAGTAACCAGAGCAGATGCGAGACATACAAGGACGTGCATCTGTACAGTTGGATGTTACATTCTTGGGAGCCCTCTACTCTGAGATTAAAATATGAATTATTTCAAGAAGGATTTACATATATTCACAAAAGATTATTTCAAAAGGAGATAATAAGGGGAGGTGGAATTTTTTGTTGTTATTGACAACAAACCTTGTCATGGCAGCTATTATTATCAGGCCCTGTACTTAAGTAGACACTTTTCCACGTGATGTAATATGATGCTCTAAAATCATGAGATAGTGGCCAGCTACATTTTACCAATGAGGAAACTGAAGCTTAGAGAGGTGAAGCACCTTCTCAAATTTACACAGCAAGTATGTGGCAGTGGTATTGATCAAGGCATTCTGATTCCAGGGCCCACATCCTTAACCCATCAAGCTATATTGCTTCCTTCTCTGGAGTAAATAGAGGGAGATACTTTTCTTCTGCGGAACATACTTTAGAATTCTAAAATCAGTAAGGAAAAGACAACCAGTAGAAAAATGGCTGGAATAGGAAATCCAAAATCAATAAACATTTGAAAAGATGCTCAGTCTCACTGGTAAACAGTGAAATGAAAATTAGAATCATAATGAACATCATTTCACACCTACCAGAATGAAAACAGTTAAAAGTTTGACAATTTCAAATGTTGGGGAGGATGTGAAGTAACTAGAATTCTTATTTACTGCTAGTTGAGAACTTAAGCCCACAGACACTTCTGAAAACAGTGTGGTATTACTTAGTAACATAACACACATCTAAGATCTTGGCCAAGTTAGATTAATCAATTAAAACCAGTATTTTAATTACATTTAAGTCATGTAATTGTTGATGGGCCATAAGGGAAAGCATCTGACGAAAAGAATCCTGAGTGTAAAACAATAGAAAGGATAATAAATATTTAAAGGCCTTAGTCTTAAAGGGATGATATTAGCTATATTTTTATTACATGGTAGAGTTGAAAATTACATTTTTTAATTCACTCCAGAAATAGAAATGTAATGTGAGCTATTGGAGAGTAAGTTTTGTTATAATGTATATTACCTGAATCTAAAGTATTATATACTTACCTCATCTTCTACCATTTTGTTGTAATACTGGAGCCCAGGCCCCAGTGTTGGTAAAGTGTCAGTTAAAATTATCAGCTGCTGACACAGATCATTGTGATTTTTTTGAATGTGACCTATGGACTTCAAATCTGCTTTTAATAGATAATCCAAAACGAAGTGCTCTGCACTGAATTTGCCAAACACACAACTTCTCCAGGATGTACTTCTTTGGTGAATGTAGAAATACCTGAGCAGTGATATAATTATCTCCTCACACATCCTCTTTCCTAATCTAATATCCTATCAGGAACACTTCAGGCCAATTGGGAAAGGATATGTCTATGATCTAAGTGGTTTCCAAAGAAACTTTAAGATAAATTTGGCCCTGGAACTTGCATGCTGATTTATGCCATGTTTTTCCCAGGGAAGGATGGGCGAGCTGGAGTTGCAGTTAAAGCATGGAAAAGAAGAGCCTGGGGAGGTGCAGTACAAGAAAAGCACAGCCTGGCTCTGGTAAGGGGATGGACTCTGCAGCTCTCTGCTTGTCTGGGAATGAGCTATGAGGGAGAAACTGATGACTTTAAAGGCATTAATTGGGAATTTTAACTTCTATGTGAACTTGAAGGGGAAAAGACTGAAGATCTGAGAGAGATGTTTTCCACCCCTTCCCCAGGCATAAGAAGAACTTTATCCATAAATAATTTACTTGTTTTTATTTTTTTCCTGAAACAGCTTGGAAATGGCTTATTTTTTCCTTTTTTCTCTGTAACTGATTATTTTATATGCTTTTGAGTGAAAATTTCTGTTCTTCCCACTCTATTCATTACCTTCCTAACTCACATTTAGTCAAGGAATACCTTCCATTCCCCTGCACTTGAAGACTCTTCAGTATTAGAACAACTTTACCATGTCCGGGCTTTGATTTCTTTGGCAGATGCCCCCTAGTGGATTCCCACGATATTACCTAGAAAAGTGTAAGTGCTGGCACATTAAAAGCAATTTAAATTGTTACATGGGTTGGGAAGAATAACTTGTCAGATTCATGTAGCAGCAGCCTAAATCTAGGTAAAGTGACCAGAATCCAAATAGCTTTACCTACAGCCACAGGGTTCTTTAATCTAAAAATCAGTTCAAAGGTTACTTGATTTTTAGATATTTATTTAATGACAGTTGGCATATATAGAAACACAGATGCTGTGTGTGTTTAATTCTAAGTTACATTTCAAGATTTGTTTTTAAAACAGTAGTGTAGTTTAAAACATTATGACATTGAATTTAAGATGAGAGGTTAAGAATTTTGGTTTTGCTTCCTATTTATTATTATCTTTTATATATAGTTTTAATTTCATCTTCTGAAAATGAGTGGAGGTGGTATATTGGCTATACTTTCCAAAATATACAGAGATATATGGAATGAAGGATCTGAGAGAAAGAAAGAAGTCAAGGATATCAAAGGTTTTGACTCTGAATGATGACAAGTATGGAGTTCCCATTTACTACAATGGGGAAGACTATGGAAAAGCAGGTCTGCGTAACGTAGGCATCAGGTTTGGGACTTGCTAAGTCTGAGGCACCTAACCTCCAGCTGGGGATATCAGGTAGGTTGTTGTGTGTTGTGAGTCTAGAGGTCAAGGGTGAGGCCAGGACTGGAAATAAAAATTTGGGAATCATTAGCCCATCGACTGCATTAAAATCATGATGTTGGATGAGGTCACCTAAGGAGCGAGTGAAGGTAAAGATGGTAAAGGTCAGAGGACTGTGCTGTGGAGCACTTCAGCGTTTAGAAGTGGGAAAAACAGAGAGGGAACCAACAAAAAGCACATGGAAAATTAGTGATCAGTGATGGCAGGAGAAAACCAAGAGAGAATGGAATCTTCAAAGCTGAGAAAAATGTTTCAAGAAAGGAGCAACTAGTTGTGTCAATCAAGTTCAAAGGTTATTTGATTTTATTCATAAATGTTTCTGCTGTGAGTCTGCAGAAGATGGAGAGTGAGAAGTGGGAATTAGATTTGGCCTCTTTTAAGTCATTAGTGACCATGATGGGGCTGTTTTGGTGGAGCTGTAGGGACGAAAGCCAGGTTGCAAAAGGTTGTAGAGAGAGTGGAAGGAGATGAACTAGGGCCATCTTAGTACCAGCTACTCTTAAATGCGCTCTGATATATGAGAAGCAGTGAATGGGGCAATAGCTAAAGGGCTTTTTCCTCTTTCAGATGATAGGCATTATAGCATGTTCACATGCTATGGGGAGTAATACAAGTAGAGAAGGAAAACTTGGTGATGCAGCAGAGAGAAGGGAGTGGGTAAGAGGAGGAAACTAGTCCACAAATGGAAGGGTTGGCCCTGCATAGAAGTAAAGGCAGGTTGTCCTACTGTATACATTGAATGCGCTGTACTCCATTTAGGAAGACTGAGGTTGGACCATACATTTTACAGAAATTTTTGTCAAATAGTTTTATAAAGTACAAGTTTAAAATCTGTAGGAACAGTGCAACTATCTGAAAAACTTGACAATGACTCATTCTCAGAGAGTGCTGACAGCTAAGATTTTATTGTATTTCAAATGAAAATATGAATGAAGTATAATTTGTATTTGCAAAAGCTTTATAAAAACTTTGAATTTATGGAACCCAAAGTGTAGTGAAAATGTCTATGATTTGCTCTTTAAAATATAAATTTGGCAGACATTATCTCAAAGCACTTACATTGAAAAAAAAGGTTTTATTCTATGAATATTTGAATTGAGCATACCTTCCTTCAAATCCACAGTGTAATTATTTTCTTTTAGCTTCAGAGTGATTTTATAACCAATGTTAAATTCTATTTTCTATACATGCATAGTGACTATTCCATTATCTACAATTTGAAAATAGTAAATTATTTTTTCAGTGAGCTCTTGTGTAAAAAAAAAGAGAATCTCTTAGTTTTGGCTGCTATAATAAAAATACCATATACTGGGCATTTACACAACAGAAGTTTATTTCTTACAGTTCTGCAGGCTGGGAATCCAAGGTGAAGGTGCCAGCCCATCAGTGCTGGTGAGGGCCTGCTTCCTAGTTCGCAGATGGCCTCCTTCTCCTTGTGTTTTCCTTCACGTCGTGGAAAGCAGAGGGAGAAAGCCAGCTTTCTGGTGTTTCTCCCACTAAGGGCACTAATCCCATTCAGGAGGGCTCCACCCTCATGACTTCCCAATGGCCCCACCTTCAAATACTGTACATTGGGAGTTAAGATTTCAACATCCGAATTTGGTGTGGGGATGAAAGGGGGGTATGGCACACAAACATTACAACAGAGAGTAATATAAAGGACACTTGTAAACCCACCACTCAAGAGGTGACAGCATTACAGCACAGCCTGTACAGCCCTCAGGTACATTCACCTCCTTCTCTGTCTCCAGTAAGTGACCTAAGGAATTGGAAGGTGAAACTCTCTTTGAAGGAACTCCCATAATACAGTTCTTTCACCTTACACTAAAATTCTACATACATAGTTTTAAGGTCTGGAGTCATTGCCAGTGGTTCTTATTAATTGATGAATAAGCAAACAGATTGGGTTCTTGCTCTGATAAAAACTCTCATACCTATTTTCCATCTTTGTTGCAGGGTCCGAGACATGCTGACTGATGAGATCACTAAGGCAGCTGCCAAGTAGGATCCGTTTATTTTCTTACCAAAAATTTTCTGTAAACATTTTTCCTCTGGCAGGTACATACTCTAAAATATCTTTTAGGGTATTTCATTATTTTAAGAATTTTAAAGGACTTTTCAACCATATTTAGAAATACTGGGTTGTTCTCTTCTCTCATGTTATTTCTTACTACATGGCCTGTTATTTCTTACTACATGGTGAAAATGCAGAGGAACCAGTACAAACACCTAACTTTTACATCAAGAGTCACTGAGGTTGTTTTTTTGTTCACCTAACAGGATACCCTGTGCTTTGACTTAGATTTAAAGGATTCTATTTTAGTTCTGGGCAGTGGGAAGAAATCCTTGCTAATGTGAATTATGTGGGTTCTGCAAATAGATTATTAAATCTCAACTGTGAGCTAGCAAGTAAATCAGACTAATACATCCTTTTATTCCCTTTGTGTCATTGGATCCAGGGTATCTTCAAATTGAATTTTTTTTAACACTATACGTTAATGTGAAGACCCAGTAAAAAGGCAACCCTTATGGTTGTTTTAAAAATATACCTTGAATATTATTACTTCCTTAAGGCTTTTTATTTATTTTAAGCCAACTCTCACTGAGAAAATTATACCCTGATGAACTTGCTTGAACAATCTTTTCCAGGTTCCTTTGTTAACAAGCTGAGTAATTGTTCCTGGCAATAAGTTTCATGTCAGTAATAAACTCTTCTCCCTTCTAATATCATCTCTGACTGCTGCCATTTCTGTTTGACTTCCCTTTTCATAGCCACAAACTAGCATAGATATACCTTTGACCTAGAGGATTTCATGTATATTGGAAGTCCATATCATTTAGAAATACATAATTGCAGTATAGTTTATCCCTATCATGTCCCAGAACTTTCTATAGTAAATAGGTTTTGGCTTTAAAAAGAAAAACATGATGTACCTTAGAGTTAGCTTCTACCAGCAATTTCTTAAACAGACCCAGAGCTGTGAAGTCTGATCTCAGTATGTAATCACTACTCAGCCTCATGTCTTCTGAATAAAGGGAAATAGAAGTGGTAATCCTCCCTTGCCCTCAGTTCTGTGGGAGGCACTGGGAAATATCTGTTGAGATATCTGTTGACAAAATGAAAACTAAAGTACAGAGAGGCTTCGATAGGGACTCATTTGTGTCTGCTTATCTAGTTGCTGAATTGCACAGTGGGAGAGCACTCAACTGCATAGCAGAGAGGAGGAGGTGCTGGGGTTGAGGTGGGGGGGCCTTTGACCTTTACCTTTCCATTTGTTCTATTAGGTAGTCTGCTTATATACAACAGTGCTCTGACATTTGAAACAAAAATCTTGAATGCTGAAAAAACTAGCAGCTTTCTATGAAAACAAACTTATTTTGCCTCCTGGGAGCTTTGCTTAATTCCATTCTAAAGTTTTATTTCAACAAAATTTTAATCTTCATATTTGCAAAGCATCCTTTCATGACTAAGAAGAGTGTGTTCACATTCTCAATGGTACAGAGTAAAACTAATTCATGTTCTTATGGTGTTAACTTTTCACCCAAAATTACAAAGTATTCTGTAGACCTTACCTCATTAAAGCAATCCTGAAAATACTAGAATGACAACAAGTGAATAAGAGATAGTGAAGGTCTAGAGGCAGATTAATAATAGAGCAGGGGAAAAAATTCACTCTGCTGCCCTCTCTTCCTTGGACCAGGGCTGCCACAGGCTGGTTTGGGCTAGTGAAGGACTTACTTTGTTCTGAGCAGGAAGTTTGCAGGAAGCAAAACACCAGTCATAGGATTAGACTGATAAGCCTATTTGAGAGCATTTTGAAACATCCATGATAGGGCTAAGGGAGAATCAGAGCCCAGATAATACCTGATGATTGATGTAAGTTTATTTTCATTGTTATTAATTAGATAGATTTGAACCTGAAGATAAAAATCCCCGAAGGATTGGGTCACTTTACTAATATGTAATGTAGTCGTTTGTCAGTAAGCATCCCTGTAGCTCATCCTTCCTTGTGCTTTTTAATGAGGTTAATGACATCAGTTTGTTTCAAAGGACAATTTAATTAAAATGTCAGTGGTGTTACCTAGATAAATAGTGTGCTGATTCTGACACGTTATTATGCAAATTAGTTACAACTGGTAGGGGATAGTTATTTGATCAACAGGGTGATGAGGTTTTTCTGAACCAATTGTAGATTCTCACCTGGCCAGTTCCTCCTTGAATTTGTTTCACTAAGTATGTATTGTTTTCTCTCCACAAGTTACTGTGCTAAGCAGGTAGGGAATGCAAAGACAATCAAGAACTAGTCATGGTACCTTTGTGAAATGTACACCATGGCCTAAGTGTGCCTGAGGGCACTGTGGACTAGTTTTTTCTATTCAGAGATTAATGTCCAAATACGCATTTAGTTTGTAGCCAGAGGTCTACAAACCTAAATAACTAGTGGCTTTAAAGACATTTTTTCCATTTTGCAAGAACAATACATGCTCAATAATGTCAAGACCAGTGAAACTTTTTAAGTAAAATCGTTTTGGGTCATGTTTTACAATTGAGGCTAAATTCTCCTTCATAATTTCTGGGTTAAAAAGATACTTCTTATGTCATGTCATCTAATATCCTTGTTTTAGAAGAATTGATATCTGATTTCTGGTGATCAACTAAGTTTTTCTGCAAGGTGATAAAAACTGAGGATCTAATTCTTAGATCACTGAGAATGCAGAACTGTTTTTCATCTGACTTTAGGCATTCATGACCATTTTGTAGCAGGACTGGCTTCAGGATATTTTCAGCCAAAGGAAAGAGATAATATTAGAAATGGAAGATTTCCTTTTGGTTTTGGTAAGTGATTTTATGGCTGGGGCACCTAGGAATCTCCAGGTCTTGCCTCGCTCCCTGGTATTTCACTATTAGCTGTATGAGTTCTCAATAATTCTCACTGCAAAACTCTAGCAAAACCTAGGTTGAAGTCATCTGTTTAGACCTCAAATCTTCCTTCCTAGTTTCACATCCTCACTCTATCCCCCAATATAAATGTCTTTGTCTTATCAATTTATGGCAGGCCTCATAGAGGATGCAGTTAAGGAGGGGTGAACAGAATGACCAAGTAAGAACAGAATCAAGCCATCACTGAGCTTAACCACCACAAGGTGGGGGAGAGAAGGGAGGAGAGAATGGGTGGATAGATAGGTGGAAGAACTTGATACTGCCAAGTCCTGAGTCAGTCTTACCAAATGGAAGCAAAAATGTAAGAATGCTTTTTTTTCATTTTAATTTAATTTAATTTTATCAAATGTACATTACAGTGGTTCAACAGTTCCCCTCCCACTAGTCACTTTTCAGTGTCTTTGAGTCTGCTGCTGTTTTGTTCCTTCTGTTTTGCTTTTTTTTTTATATTCCACAAATAAGTGAAATCATATGGTATTTGTCTTTCTCTTCCTGACTTATTTCACTGAGCATAATACCCTCTAGATCCATCCATGTTGCAAATGGGAGTAGTTCTTTTTCTGACTCACTAATATTCCATTGTGTATATGTACTGCATCTTCTTCATCTACTGATAGACACTTAAGTTACTTCCATATCTTGGTTTATTGCAAAGATTGCAGCAATAAACATAGGGGCGTATATATCTTTTCAAATCAGGGATTATGCTTTCTTTGGGCAAATTTCTAGGAGTGGGATTACTGGGTCAAATGGTATTTCTATTTTTAGTTTTTAGAGGAAATTCCATACTGCTTTCCACAGCAGTTGTGCCAATTTACAGTCCCACCAACAGTGTAGGAGGGTTCCTCTTTCTCCACATTCTCGCCAACATTTGTTGTTCCTTGTCTTTTGGATGTTGGCCATCCTAACTGGTGTCAGGTGATATCTCATTGTGGTTTTAATTTGCATTTCCCCGATGATTAGCAATGTATAGCATCTTTTCATATGCCTGCTGGCCATCTGAATTTCTTCTTTGGAGAAGTGTCTCTTCAGAGCCTCCACCCATTTTATAAAGGGGTTATTTGCTTTTTGGGTGTTGAGGCATGTGAGTTCTTTATATATTTTGAATGTTAACCCCTTATCAGATATGTTGTATATGAATATATTCTCCCATACAGTAGGATGACTTTTTGTAATGCTGATGGTATCCTTTGCTGTACAGAAGCTTTTTAGTTTGATGTAGTCCCAATTGTTCATTTTTGTTTTTGTTTCTCTTGCCAGTGGAGATGTGATCAGGAAAAAGTTGTTCATGTTTATATTCAAGAGATTTTTTCCTATGTTTTCTTCTAAGAGTTTTTTGTAGTTTCATGACTTACATTCAGGTCTTTGATTCATTCTGAGTTTACTTTTGGGTATGGAGTTAGGCAATAATCCAGTTTCATTCTCTTACATGTAGCTGTCCAGTTTTGCCAACACCAGTTGTTGAAGAGACTGTCATTTCCCCATTGTATATCCATGGCTCCTTTATCATATATTAATTGACCATATTTGCTTGGGTTTATATCTGGGCTCTCTACTCTGTCCCACTGATCTATGGGTCTGTTCTTGTGCCAGTACCAAATTGTCTTGATTACTGTAGCTTTGTAGTAGAGCTTGAAGTTGCAGAGCATAATTCTGCCAGCTTTATTCTTCCTTCTCAGGATTGCTTTGTCTATTCGGGGTCTTTTGTCGTTCCATATGAATTTTAGAACTATTTGTTCTAGTTCATTGAAGAATGCTGTTGGTATTTTGATAGGGAATAATGCAGTGAATCTGTAAAATGTTTTGGGCAAGATGGCCATTTTGACAATATTAATTCTTCTATCCATGAGCATGGAATAGATTTCCATTTTTTGGTGTCTTTAGTTTCTTTTATAGTGTTCAGTGTGTAGGTCTTTTACCTCCTTGGTTAGGTTTATTCCTAGGTATTTTAGTCTTTTTGATGCAGTTATAAATGGAATTGTTTTCCTAATTTCTCTTTCTGCTAGTTCATTGTTAGTGTATAGGAAGCAACAGATTTCTGTGTATTAATTTTGTATCCTGCAACTTTGCTGAATTCAGTTATTAGTTCTAGTAGCCTTTTGGTGGAGCTTTAGGGTTTTCTGTGTATAATATCATGTCATGTGCAAACAGTGACAGTTTAACTTCTTCCTTGCCAATCTGGATGCCTTTTATTTCTTTGTGTTGTCTGATTGCCCTGGGTAGGACCTCTAAGTACTGTGTTGAATAAAAGTGGTGAGAGTGGGCATCCTTGTTGTGTTCCTGTTCTTAGAGGAAAAGCTTTGAGCTTTTCGCTATTAAGTATGATGTTGGCTGTGGGTTTGTCATATATGGCCTTTATAATGTTGAGGTAATTGCCCTCTATATCCATTTTGTTGAGAGTTTTTATCATGAATGGATGTTGAATTTTGTCAAATGCTTTTACAGCATCTATGGAGATGATTATGTGGTTTTATCCTCCTTTTTGTTAATGTGGTGTATGACATTAATGAATTTATGAATATTGTACCATCCTTGCATCCCTGGAATAAATCCCACACAAGACCACTTTTAATACCTACTGACTCACATGTTCAGTCATGACCTTGGCCTGTGACTGGAGGTACTAGGCTTGCGCAGGGAGCAGGGCTAAGGAGTCCTCCTCAGCCCACATATATGTTGTTTTCCTGCACTGGGGTAAGCAGGGAGTAGTTCTTGGATGTGACATGTTTCAGGTTCATGGTGGAAGTCCAAGTTTTGAGAAACATTCTCCATAGGTATGGGAACCGACTGAGTGCCAAACTAACAGATGGTATGGGTGCTCTTTTGCTTGAGTTCTGTTGTGACACAGTTGGCAAGCCAAGAGCATCTCTTCAGTGTCCCATTTGGGATTTTATTCTACAAGATCACTTTGGAATTATGGAATAATACTAAATCTGCATCTTTAAGTGGTAAATACATTAAGGGGGTTCAGTTTTCTTGATACTGAATTCAGAAGTCAAACTTAAGATTTTATAGCTAATGTTGGAAAACTATTTGGATGATATAAAAGGGCAACTCTCAGTCCAAATAGTCTAGACACAGGCCATTTTTCTGCATCTTATCTAGGGTCTCAATTTTATCACAAACTGACTTTAAGGTTGTTGGCTCCAACATATTAAGAGAAAGAAAGGGAGGATAATAATAACTGAGGAAAGCTACCAGTGTGTCAAGTTGCGAGTAATGTATGCTGTCTCAAATGCTTCACTAGAAGCTGGTTCCACACACCAGCGCTTAAGAAAAGCCAGAGGCCAATTCTTTTCTGCTGGGCCTCTTCACATAACTCCTTGGTCGTGTGTTCAGAATGAATGGATACATTTGTATTAGCCAAAGATGACACAGAAGAAGATAGCTCAGGAAATGTAATGTCAAATGAGTAAAGTAAAAATTTTAGGAAGAAAGAACTTGAAATTGGAGCTGGATTTTTGAGTTACAGAAAAGTATAATGACCATACATGGGTAAGAGGAGTTAAAAATCAGCCCTGGGGTCAGAAGGGAAGAAGCTGCGGCATCAGGCAACAGACAGACCTGCGCCTGTGAGGCCCTGTGAAGGAGTGAAGTGCTTTTTGACCTCCTCTGCCCTCCCTATAATACCGCCTTCTCTTCTCCTGGTTAATGCCCCGACAATCCTCTCTTGGAATTTTTTTCTTTTTAAACAGGGACAGTCCAGTGGTCAAAGGTAACGCGCTGTTAGCCTTAAGCAGCCTTGCTGTCGTTGTATCCAGACACGAAGCTGGCCTCTCCTCAGACTCAGAGGGGGTCCTGGAGGTGAGTTAAGGGTGATTTGAACCAGTTGGGGTTTGGTTGTGTGACCTTTGAAAGCTGAGAAGTGTCTTTAAGCCTGGCCCTGAGTTTATGAGGTTAAGAGCCTGTGATTGCAGCGCCACGTTCTGCCCCTTTTGGGCCTTTACACCGTGAGCCTTAGTGTTCGCGAAGACCCTTCTCTCCGCTGCTTTTCTGTTGTGTTTTCTCCATCACAGTTAAGTGGTCATTTCCATTTGAAGGTACCAATTTTATGCAACAGGCGTTGTCTTCTTATGATTACATCAATGGTAACCAATCTGAGGAGGTTAACTAGGCTTACTGAAAGTGAACAATGCTGTCAAAAAATGATAAATAAGCAGTGTTTACTCACTGAAAAAAAATTGTACTTTGCATTTTAATTGTAGATGTCAATGGCAAAGTGCCTATTCATTTTTGCAAGGCATTTATTTCTTAATTAAACTTGTGGTGTGTTGGCCAGTGCTCATTTCCAATTTACTTTTTCAGATAATTCATATCTGTCAAAATAAAAAGTCATGGATTTATTCTTTTAAGCCCCATTATCTAGTAACTGTCATTATCTGGAGACAATATACCCATATGGTTAAAAACCATAAGCTTTGGAGTAGGAGAGTCCTATATTTAAACCCTTACTAGCTCTATATCCTAATGTTGGTACCTTTTCCTCTTTCAGAGCTTGTTACCCCATCTGTAAAAAGGGGATAATGATACTTATCAGGTAGGATTATTCTAAGGAGTAAATCAATTACTATTTGGAAAACACAGTGACCAGTAGATGCCAAGCCCTCAGTAATAGTAACTATTATTGTCAGCATCAGCATATACTTCATCACTTCTTGCTACAAAAACTGGACTTGATTCAAAGTCATTCAGTCTGTCTCTGTTCCCTCAGAGTGGCTTATGGGCCATCTGTACTCTTTTTTCATGGCAGAGTCTTTTGGGTGCAAGCAAAGAAACCCAACTCTCATTTAAATAAAAAAGTAACTAAATGGATATGGAATCTGGAAGCCCATGGAGTTGAAGGCAAAGCTTAAAATCAGGTTTGGGGAAGAACAGGAACCAAGGCAACTTGGGAGAATCCAGGCACAGGTACTGGGAACCAATCTCAGCAGACCATCCCTGGAACAGATCCATTCTAGTCGTTTACTATCCTTGCATCACTCATTCAAGAGCCCGAGTCCTGTGGGTCCCATGCCCACACCCTGGGCAGGGCACAACGGGTAGCTTGATTGTTCATTTAACCCAGCTTCAGATTAGAAGGAATCCCTATGGGGTGCTCTTACCAGTAAACAAGAGAATAGGTGCCATGGGGCAGGAGCTATAAATACAGGTGGGGAAGGAAAGAGGCAAATGGATTATTGTTTGATGGATAAAAATGTAGTTAGTTGCAATGGGAAATTTTAACTTTAAAACCAGAATCTTATTAAATCATGAGAAAGATGAAACACTTTTGGAGGAAATGTTTCATGTACATGGAAGAGCCTTGGAAAACTTTTTTTATTTTTATTTATTTTATTTTGGTATCCTTAATCTACAATTACATGTGCAATATTATGGTTATTAAACTACCCACTTCATCAGGTCCCCCCCACCAACCCCATTACAGTCACTGTCCATCAGCGTAGTGAGATGCTATAGAATCACTATTTGTCTTCTCTGAGTTGGACAGACAGCCCTCCCCTCACCCCCAACATTACGTCTGCTGGTCGTAATGTCCCCTTTTCCCCCTTGTCCCTCCCTTCCCACCCATCCTCCTCAGTCCCTTTCCCTTTGGTAACTATTAGTCCATTCTTGGGTTCTGTGAGTCTGCTGCTGTTTTGTTCCTTCAGTTTTTTTCTTTGTTCTTATACTCCACAGATGAGTGAAATCATTTGATACTTGTCTTTTTCTGCTTGGCTTATTTCACTGAGCATAATACCCTCTAGCTCCATCAATGTTGTTGCAAATGGTAGGATTTGCTTTCTTATGGCTGAATAATATTGCATTGTGTATATGTACCACCTCTTCTTTATCCATTCATCTACTGATGGACACTTAGGTTGCTTCCATTTGTTGGCTATTCTAAATAGTGCTGCGATAAACATAGGGGTGCATATGTCTTTTTCAAACTGGGCTGCTGCATTCTTAGGGTAAATTCCTAGGAGTGGAATTCCTGGGTCAAATGGTATTTCTATTTTGAGTTTTTTGAGGAACCTCCATACTGCTTTCCACAATGGTTGAACTAATTTGCATTCCCACCAGCAGTGTAGGAGGGTTCCCTTTTCTCCACATCCTCGCCAACATTTGTTGTTGTTTGTGTTTTGGATGTTGGCCATTCTCACTGGTGTGAGGTGATATCTCATTGTGGTTTTAATCTGCATTTCTCTGATGATTAGCGATGTGGAGCATCTTTTCATGTGCCTGTTGGCCATCTGAATTTCTTCTTTGGAGAAGTGTCTATTCATGTCCTCTGCCCATTTCTTAATTGGATTATTTGCTTTTGTTTGTTAAGGTGCATGAGTTCTTTATACATTTTGGATGTCAACCCTTTATCAGATACGTCATTTATGAATATATTCTCCCATACTGTAGGATGTCTTTCTGTTCTACTGATGGTGTCCTTTGCTGTACAGAAGCTTTTCAGCTTGATATAGTCCCACTTGTTCATTTTTGCTTTTGTTTCCCTTGCCCGGGGAGATATGTTCATGAAGAAGTTGCTCATGTTTAGGTCCAGGAAATTTTTGCCTATGTTATTTTCTAAGAGTTTTATGGTTTCATGACTTACATTCAGGTCTTTGATCCATTTTGAGTTTACTTTTGTGTATGGGGTTAGACAGTAGTCCTGTTTCATTCTCTTACATGTAGCTGTCCAGTTTTTCTGACACCAACTGCTGAAGAGGCTGTCATCTCCCCATTGTATATCCAAGGCTCCTTTATCATATATTAATTGACTGTATATGTTTGGGTTAATGTTTGGATTTTCTATTCTGTTCCACTGGTCTGTGGGTCTGTTTTTGTGCCAATACCAAATTTTCTTGATTACTGTGGCTTTGTAGTAGAGCTTAAAGTCTGGGAGCATAATTCCCCTTGTTTTATTCCTCCTTCTCAGGATTGCTTTGGCTATTCGGGGTCTTTTGTGGTTCCATATGAATTTTAGAATTATTTGTTTGAGTTCATTGAAGAAAACTGTTGGTAGTTTGATAGGGATTGCATTGAATCTGTAGATTGCTTTAGGTAGTATAGCCATTTTGACAATATTTATTCTTCCTAGACAAGAGCATGGGATGCCTTTCCATTTGTTAGTGTCCTCTTTAATTTCTCTTAGGAGTGTTTTGTAGTTTTCAGGGTATAGGTCTTTCTCTTCCTTCATTAGGTTTATTCCTAGGTATTTTATTCTTTTTGATGCAATTGTGAATGGCATTGTTTTCCTGATTTCTCTTTCTGTTAGTTCATCGTTAGTGTATAGGAAAGCAACAGATTTCTGTGTGTTAATTTTGTATCCTGCCTTGGAAAACTTTAGCAGAGGCAACATGCTACATAGATGTCTATGACCTAAAATGTTAACATGCCTTTCTAGGATCCCTTCACTTTGGTGTTAATTATGTCAGACTACCAGTTGCAAGGGTAATTAGCCCTAGTAATAAATCAGGGTCTAGCTCAGAGTTTGAGTTCCAGGCAGTCTTATTCTTTATTCCCCCACCCTTTTGTTCTGCACTATAACACATAGTACATAAAATATTAAGAAGCCACACACCCAAAGATGGGACATTGCTTTTATTCTTGATGACCTTGCCTTTGGGTATTAACTCAATACAAACTCAAGACCTTTGTATTTCATTAATCTTGAAGTTTTAAACTTCATTCCATTTGGCATATGACCAACAACTAAAGATCATAATTAGACCTTCTTTAATTCAAGGAATTAATTTCAAGGATACTTACTCTGCATTGACCTTTATAGTTGCACCACCTGAATGTTACCATGTGCATTAACAAATGCTTTTAACACCTGTGGTCATGAGTGATTTTTAAAACCAAGTTCTCTTTTTTTAATGAGTTATGTTTTGTTTTTTTTCATTCTCTTTCCTCTTGTTTTCCAAACTGAAGATCATGTATGCTTTCATACCTAATTAGCAAGGCGAATGTTTTGATGATTCTTGAATGTAAGTATATGATGATAGTAAGCTCGGAAGAGTTCTCAGATTTGTTCTGTTTTTCAGCAGAAGACTTCTGCTAAGTCTTCTACAGAAGGTAAATCTTATTCCTGTTGGGGCATGTATATTTGTCAAATATTTGTCTATCTCCTCTAGTCCTTGTAGGTGAAGTTTACTTTTTGATAATAGCACTTCATTTTTTAATACAGAAGGGGGTTATGCCCTGGATCTAAAAGTAATGTTTAGGTTTTTTCTTTTTTTCCATGATCATTTCACGTTTTTCTTCATCTGTAGGTTCAACCTAATTTCCTTTCAATGAAAGAGTGGGTTTTCATGGTGTTTGATACGCTCCTGGTCATTGTGGATAGCCATTACCAACCCAGAGGACGACTTTTCTCCTCATTTTATTATGTAAGTCTGAGAAATAAGAAATGGTCAGAAAACTCAAGGGTTGACTCTTTCCATATCGTTTGTTCAGATGAAATTCATGATATAGTGTAATGATTCCCAGCCTGAGCTACACATTAGAATAACCTGGGGGAACTTAAAAAAAAATTATACACACACACACACACACACACACATATAAGACAAAGAAATACTGATTGAATTGCTCAGGCTTGGGCCTCAGGCATCGTCAGCATTTTGGTAGCTCTCTAGGTTATTCTCATGTGTAGTCAGAGGCAAGAGCTGCAGTTACAGCAAAATAAACATTGGTTGAAGATTGGGGTCCCCGAGTTCCTAGTCATAGTTTTTATTATTTCGGGGTATGTGACCATGGGAAGTTCACTTAATCTCTATGGACCTTTGTTTCCTTGTTAAATGAGGCAATTAACATTATTATCTATAGAGATTGTAGCCCTAGCGTCACTCCTTACTAGTTTTGTGACTGTTGTCCTGACACTTAACCGATTGTCTTATTTCTCTTACCTGTTAGATAAAGGTAAAAACTAATGTTCTGCCAACTTTATACAAGATTGTGAGGATCGTATGATACAATTTGAGAAGTGTTTTGAAAACTGTGAAGTATTCTATGAATTCAAAGTAATATTGTTGCTGATCATAAACAAGCACTGTTACTTAACATTCTCTTTCTTCATGCTTACTTCCTAAGATCTGAAGCAAATTGAAAGCACACTTTGTTTTGTTTAGGTTTCATTTTCCCTTTATTGACTGGAGGGCATGTTTTATTTCTGTATCTGCATGGAATTATTTTGGTTCTGCCTTATCACTATCCATTGCTTAGGGAATTATAGTGATCATGGGACAATCAGCTGAGTGGCAGAGGGTTATAGGTGATTTGAATAAAAATATAGCAGAGGTCCTAAACTGTTGCTAAGATCACCAATTCAGCCTGAAACTCCATTGCTTTAATTCTCTGTACAATACTTTGTGCGCCTCTGTCCTCTTGCGCTTGGGAGAACCTGGTATGTATTCTTCTGGGGCTTAGGGTCAGGAACTAGATTTTTAACTATACTTGAGGACAAAAAAATGACTTACTAGATAATGTAGAACTAAATTGTAAGGTAGATTTTGCTCAAAGAAGTAATTTCCTTATTATGATTTGTTTTCTTTAAGAAGTGTTCTAATTCCTTTAATGATGGATAAAAAGTGTTTAGCTTAGATGGAGGTCTTTGCAATAGCTCCTTAGTTCAGATATTCACCAGGACAGGAGATTATATGAGATTTCTAATAATGCTTCTTAGTTCTTACAAATCAATAAAAATAATCTCCCTACTAGCCAGATCAGGATTGCTTCTTACCTTTGTTATTTTTTGCATTATTATACTTTTTCAAAGTGCTGTTCAAAAGTCACTTCCTTTATTTCCAGTGTTCTAGCAGCTGGGTCATTTTGAGTATTATTGTCATTACAATAGTGCTATGTTAACTTAAAAAACACCATAGCACATGTTTGATTTTATCCTTAAAGTACTGAAGCTTAGAGAGCAAATGGGTGTAGAATTAAAAACACTTTTTAATGTGCTCTGACTGCCTGGGAGAGTGTGCCTTTTATGATGTGTCTGAAAACGTGAAGTGGGTAATAGTGAGGAATGATAAACAGGCTTTCTTCTCTACTTGAGACATATTTATAAATGTATATATGTCTGGTGGAGCTCCCTAACATGGGATTCTTGTAGAAGCTGTTCATATTCAGCTGCCTTGTCATTTTATTAGGGCTGTTACTCATTTCCCATAATTACATATAGGAAGGAGCATATAGAGCTCTCCATTTCATTTTGAATAGCTGGTTATTGCTTTGTAACCAGAGGCTTTAGGATTTCAACTTCCTTTTTAATTAAAAGGAATTAACCTCCTGTAGGAAATAATCCATCTACTGGGAAGCGTTCCCACCAAAAATTTTGGGAGATTTGCCAATAGATCCCTGTGCTAAACTTACCCTTATTCCTCCACTGAACTTCACTACCACCCCCTTTTCTTTCTCTCCCAGAGAACTCCTGGCTCTCTGGACATTTATAATGTAGCTTGGTGGTTTCTCGAAGCTTGGATAACTTCACTTTGGGTTTTTTATTATATACACATGTAGGCTTTTAAAACACTGAAATTGTTTCAGGCTTTCTAGGGAGGGAATTCACACCCTTTAAAAGAAGACACTTATAATTTGTTTTTCAATTGTAAAAGGATATTATTAGTTAACTTATTGTTTAGTAGCTAATTATTTCAGTAAGAGTGAAAATGTGACCTATAGACAAACACAGAACTAGATTTTTTTTGTTGGTAGGCAGGGCTGGGCCTCACAGAAACTTGTAATGTTGTATAACGCTTTGGGGATAGGTATGCCTCCTTCATGTTTTAAACAAAAGGCCTATCCCCCATGTTCTTTCTCTGGCATGCCCTAGAAATCCTATTCTGGCGAAAACACAGCTAGTGCCATTGCCCGTTCTGCTGCCGCCACCGCTTTGTCTCTCCTGGTGCCCGTTTCCATCATCTCTTGCAAAGAGAAGGTTGAGGAAATCCTGAACATGCTGACTGCCAGGTTACCTGGGAAACCAAGAGCTGATGAGTCTCAAGCCGTGCAGATCCACATGGGCCTTGCTTTGGGGATGTTTCTCTCTCGCTTGTGTGAGGAGAAACTCAGGTACAGCTTTTTCAGATAGTCCTGGTTTTCCTCTTTGTGATTTAGGCAAAGGATTTCACACACACACACACACACACACACAAACACTGTATCTGAGCAATATGTGAATTGCTTAACTTTCTGAGATGAGCAAGTTAATACTTTACTCTTTTTTGTGAGTGAATTTGTCTTTCATTCCATCATATAGATATTAACGTATTTTAAGGGTTGCTCCTATTAAAGTGATTGATTACTTGAAAATCATTTTATGCTTAGATAAAAGCCCTGAATACATCTGTGTAATAGATATGAGGAATACTCTAATCTTAGGGTGCTATAAATTGAGAAAGCTTCTTTTCCTTTATAAGGGCCTTTTTTTCCTTCAGAAGGGCCTATAAGGGTGAAAATAATTGCTGATCCTTTATTGATATCAGTGTAAAGTGGGAAGAAAGGCTTGGGGTATCCCTCATGCCCGGGAATGCTGGGAATCACTGAGTTGCCTGAGAACTGCATGTACCTAGTTTTAAATACTGCTTTTATCCTGTACCCAGGCTATATTTTTATAATCCTTAAAGAGTCTTAATCTGTGCATATTATACTGTGTGCTTTATTCAGTTTGCTCATTTTTGGACTGCTAGCTTTATCCTTGAATGGAGTTAATAGAATATCAAAGACCCAGATGGAAAATTCCACTAAATAGGGAAATTTTCTTGTACATGAATCTACTTATGTGTTGTTGTGCATTATATGTATTCTTCATTTTATAACAAATCTTAGATTTTTACATATCCAGATTGATTGCAGTGTGGCACAATATGAATATTTGATTATCTTTGCATAGATGTCACTGACTTGGAAGTTAGCCCCATTTTCCGGCAGTGGAAATAGAAGAGTAGAGAGATGCATCCTGTTGTGATGTTAAACATCCTAAAACTTCCCTGGTTGGCAGAAGTTAGCTGTCTGTCCAAAGGCAAGAAATGGTGTTGATGTGCATAAACTGGATGACATTATGCTATATTTAGATTTCAGTTTGAAACCAGTGGTTAAAATTTGCATTTGTAATTTACATAGTTTTGTGCAAACACCAATATGTGAAATCTTCACAAGAATTGCTATTGATCTAGTGAAATACTGTATTTCAGATGATCATTTTCAGCTCTTGGAAACATCTGCCAGATGACTGGGAAGATTGGCTTATATTCTTTGTGATCATAAATGAAATGTGTCCAGAGTATTCATTTTGTTCTATTCACCAGCATTAGTATTTATAGCCCTGGTTCTGGACATGAAAAAGAAGCTGCCCTTTGCATGTAAATTGACTGTTACATATCTTGTCTGTGTGACAGAACACAAAAGTATTTTTAAAGACTTAAAACTTGAAAGTGAGTTTTTTCCCCTTTGCTACTATGCCACAAATGGCACTCTTCACCATCTGTGTTCATGCTTTTTCTTCAGTATCTTTTCAAGCAACATGTTTTACAGCTAAAAATGAGCCATGGCAGTTTAATTTCAGGCAACTCATTTGATCCTGTATCCTGGCTCTGGCTCCCTTCTTCATTAGTTTAAGACAAGATGCTGCTGTTTTTAGGGGTTAATGAGTTTGCATTTGTGATTAATTTAATCATGCTACCTGGAGCCGCCTATGATGGTTCACCTGCAGCATGCATCCCTGGTTCCTAGATTGCCTTCACCCCTGTCTATCCTACTTGCTCTTGCCCTTGTGGAAATCCTGGGGAAGGATACCACGAAACTCTTCCCAAGGCTGAGTGTCCTCAAAATAACTGCAAATGTTAACTTTGCCCTCACAATCCCTCTTTGATAACATCCTCCCTGTGGCTGGTGTAGTAGGTCTGCAGCCACTTGTACAGTTATTTGTGGTTCCCACCATCCTAATTTCTTGGAGCAGAGGAATCTGAAATATTTGCCTTTTGGTACTAATAAATACTTTACTAAATAATCACAATGTCTCCAGATAATGACATTTTTGGAGAAAGTTTCTATTTTTCTAAAATTAAGGTGTTTTGATGGCTGTTGACCCTGCATAGTCAATGGTATCAAATAAGTGGCCCAAATGTCTCCATAGGGGAACAGATTTAGGGCCTTATATTGGCCTCAGGAAAGAAAAAAATCACCGTGTGGTAGAGAATTAGGACAACCAAATCCATTTTTTGCTAGGCTTATGAAAAAGTCTCCTGATTTTAAATTCCAGTCTAGAATTTATTCAGAAAAGCGTATTATTTCAAAGTCTGCTCTGTTATAACTCCCAGAGGATACAAGTAGGTTCTCTTTAGCATTTATTTAGGATATTTAAGTATATTTCACTCCAGAGAACAACTATAATAAGACTTATTTAGTTAAAGCTATTAAAACTGTGTGTGTGTGTTATTGCAAAATGTAATCCTTCACCTCAGGCAAAACCACTATAGTCTTGGTTTGAGAAGACATTACTTAAAGTGTTCTCTGGCTGGTTGGCATTCCTGGGCTGCATTCCCCTTAGCATGGGCTGACACAGCAACACAGGAGTTGACATGTAGGAACCACTTGATAATAAAGTGTTGGTGATGAAGCCCACGACTGCCTGAATAAACAGCCATACAATTACCTTTTAGGTTTTATTTTACTACAGAAGTCATAATTCTCACCAAGACAAGTACAAAGACCACATCAATTACTGAATAAAGGCAGAAAATATAGGGCTGTGTTTTTTCCCCCTTTTTAAAAAAAAATGTAACTAAAGGATAGAGCTTATAATCTCCACAATTGAGACATGAAATCAGAAGTTATGGTCTTTGCAAGAAAGATTTGGAACAATTATTGATAATATCAGCTTAATGAGTTATTAAATATTCTGAAGAAAATCACTATCATTATTAGAAATCTTTTTTTAAAATTCTGACTGGTTCTTGTTTATCAGTGATGTAAAATTTGAATGGGTTGAGAAAATGCAAAAGTAGCAAATCTAGGGTTATTGGTTTGCAAATGATTATGTTCACAAACCCAATTATTGAATAAATCCTCTGACTCAGTTTCTCTATCTACAAAATGATTATATATGAATAGTCAATATTATTGTTACTTATATATTTTTTAAAGAAATGCATTTTAAGTAAATCATTGACAGCAAAATATTACATAGTGTTTTGGACAGTTGAATCATTTTATTCTCTTGGTGTTTACCCAGTGATGTATCTGGCCAACAGATGAACCTTCTTCTGATGAAGTCTTTGGATGCCCTGGAAAATTGCTGCTTTGACACTAGTCTTGAATACAAGTATGTTTCTTCTCTAACTGATACTTAGAAATTGTTTCTTTCTCTGCTGTAAATTTTGCATTCTATGCATTATAGGACCTGATCTTGAATTCCTTTGCAAAGAGTTTTCAATAATAATAAAAAATCTTTAATTAAAGCTTACTAATTCTGAAAAACATGTTTCAGCAATAGACAGTTTGCTTCATTATAAGGCAACAAATGCCATTTTGTAGCTGTCATTAAGTTAACCAATACCTTAGTTCTGTTTTATGAGGTATATATGTGTCTGGGGACTTGTATGCATGGCTTAACCTTTTTCAAATATCTCTTGCAATTATTCTTTGAATTTGGCCTCAGAGAGTCTTCAATCCATGAGCTAGATTTCCTGTGAAATCCAATGGCTGAGGAATCAAAATGGTGACAACATAGGTTATACCAGGGGTTCCCACACCAGACCTTAAAGATTTTGTCTATTAAACTAAGTATTTTAAGATTGATTTTCTAATTCAGTCATGAAAGATAACAAAAATGATTTAATATTGATTTTCTAATTCAATCATGAAAGATAACAAAAATGAAAAGGAATAATCAGAAAAATATCTCAAAAAACAATGTTAAGCAACTCATTTAGTGAGATGTTTAATGTTGCAATTAGTCTATATGACTTGGTTGGGAGAATATACTATTTTATTAGGCTTCTGAAATCCTGACACAGTTGAGGACTTACACCGAACCTTTTTAGACTTCCACATGTTTTGGAATCTCAGGTGTGGACCCTCTGGGGTTCATTGTTACTAGAAAACTCAACAGATTATAAACACTAATGTCCAATTTATTAACTCATTTTACTTTTTACTATTATGGTTTCTGTTCATACATGAGTTGAATCAGTGTTTACATTTCTGGCCTCTAAGAACTTGTCATCTCAAGTTATATTCATACCATGTAGCCTGTTAAATTCAGACTAACAATAGAGAAATGGTAGAAGTAGCTGCATCTCTGAAGTATTTCATCATGAATAAAAATAGCCAAATCTTCACTTAGTAGGTGGTAGTTATAGGATCTTCTTTCATGTGCAGGCTAAGATTTGGGTGAGAACCACTGACACCCACCCAGGTTGTCACAAAACACTTTAGAAATGAAATGACCTGTTAAGAGTGTGGTTTTGAGTATGGGAAAAGAGAATTCAGTAGCATGATTGAAGTTTCTTGAATATAGAAAATGATTAATGGAAGAGACAGGGCCATTTAACTGTTAATGGGTCCAATAAAGAGTTGTTGTTTTTGAGCCTAATCCATGTATTGGTGGTGGTGCCTTTCACAACCAAGGATAAGTCTCTCATTTTTTCATTGTGTCTTTTCTTTTTCATGCCTTTCCCCCAAAGGCGTTCATCATAGCTGAAGCTCAGGGTATTATAAAGTTTGGAAAAATTGGATAACGCTGCAAACTTTCAGCCAGTTGGAACAATCAGGAATGACTTTCATGTATTTTCTCCATTAGTTTGCAGGAAGATTGTTAGAAAGTAAGGAAGACCATGGAGATAACTGAATTATGGGTATGGGTATTTATACATTTAAAAACTTCATACGTCTAAGCATAGTTAACTTTAAAATCAGCTTTTTACATTACGATTCTTATTTCTTCATTCTCACCTTCTTTCCTGATTCTTAGTGAGCGACTAAATTTGGGAGGGAGAAGGGTGGGCCCAGGGAGGGGACGAATCTTGCAGTCAAGTAGAAAGATCATCAGAGACTTCCTGTCCCTTTAGTACAATCTTGCTTGTCTTTCAGAGTCCAATTTAAATCACAGGTCCTTCAGGACACCCTCCCTCTATCCTCGTAAACTTGTTTTCCCCTGGGTGATGAAGTTTAGTATTTTGTCACTCCTCAGGCTCCGTGGGCGTCAGCTCTTATGTAGCTCCTTTGGTCTCAGGTCCAGCCAATACCGAACAGTTGTGCTCAGCACTTCTGAATTCAATTCAGGTGTAATTAAGCCCTGATTACTACTTAAATACGGGCACTAGAGTGGGAATCACCATCACTTTGGTTTACACATAAAGAAAGTGAGTCTCAAATAGGAGACTGGTTCAAGGTCACACGATAATTGCCGAGCTAGCAGAGAAACCTAGGTTGTCTGACTTCAAAGCCATTTTTCTAGTTTTTGCATAGTACAGCATGTAGAACACATTTCCATAGAAAGAGAGCCTCCCTCAAGTGAAACAGTGGAAGCATTACTAGGAGGTAGTGAACAGATCTGGGGACGTACTACCTCAAGTGATAGAATTCAACCAGAGCAAATTCACCACGCGTCCTTGATTTAATGGAGCTAAGAGCTCCAAGCACCCGGGCTGGTGGGTTTTTGTGGTCTCATCACTTACATTTTGCTGCCATCTACTGGTATTATTTGTGCCATTGTAATCCTCACAGCACTAACTGGTCACATGGATTATCCATCAATGACCTGAGTGTTGCTTAATTACTATTGAGCTTTTTACAAATACAATAACATTTGTAAAGCGCTTTGTAAAGGGCAAAATGCTATACAAGTGTTAACTGTTATTAGAACTAATTATTAGATGACCTAGTACTTAATCTCCAGGGTACTCTACAATAAAACGAGAGAGTTAAAGATTCATCTCTGGTTAATTTTAGAAAAATGTATCATATCTCAGTTGATAAAGCAACACACATATCAGAATGCATAGATTTTAAGTCTTGAAATTTCTTTTTGCCAATGATATTTTAATATCTTTGGATTCAAATAAGTAATGACATAATAGGGCATATAATTTAAAAACTCAAAATCTCTTTATCATTTGTTAGTCTTCTTATTGAAGATTTATATTAGAAATTCCAAAACTTTCATATTATACCTCATTCTAATTTTTTTTATTAAGGTATCATTGATATACATTATGAAGGTTTCACAACCTCATTCTAATTTTTATTGCATCTTTCTGAGACACTAACACTTGACTCCTTTTTATTTTCATTGGGCAGAAAAATGCGAATGGTACCTCTTACCAAATTATTCTTGGTTTAGAGCTGGTAGGCATATCAAAGGAAAGATAGAATGAGGTAAATGTGAAGAAATGCTGAACTAGCACCTGGGGGAATCTTTAAGACTTAAGACAAAAAATAAACACATTAAAATGTGGAAGGTTTGGAAATGATAAGGAAACATCAGTAATAAGGCCTTCAGATTACTTTCTTGGTGCATGCTGGAAAAATGAGACACAAAGTGGAGGAAACAGTTTAGGAGGTCAATGGATGCATATTTGTATTGGCACTGCATATATACGTGGTTACATTATATCTTCATATATTAATAGCAGTCAACTAGCTGCCATTACAGTAATGAATAGAATCCTTAGTGAATGGTAACCTTGCCCAAGAATAATTATGTGGTGATAATATTTAGGTAAATAGGAACATAAACTAGGATGTCTTTTTCTTAAGCCTTTCTGCCCTTATGCTTTGGGATAGTAAAAGGGGAGATCCAGCCCAGGGGATAGAGATATTTGTGTGCCCAGCATAGCCCAAAAAACAAGACTCAGGTGCCTGCCTATTTATTGAGGAAGATGAACCCCAATACTTTAGTTAACTTTGAGAAGAACCCTTTTTCCATATGAGCCTGACAATCCTCTTTCTTAAATTAGTCTGGCAAGAAATAGAAATTGAATTTTCTTGATTGAATGTTAGATGGTATATTCACTGAATGTTACCACTCATAAATTTGCCTCCAGCTAAACATAAGAATCAAGTCTTATTTTTGTTTCTGTGGATTGGCTCTCTACTTTAGACTCTCTTGAAACTCTGCGTTTCCTCAGTTTTTCATTCAATAAATATTGGTTGAATGTCTGTCCCCATCAAGCAGTAAACTTAGTGCCACAGGTATTGTGGTGAGGAAAAAACAGAAAAGGTGCCCACCCTTCATAGAGCTTATAGGCTAGTGAAGGGCATAGACGGTAATCAAATTTAAGCCCCCCCAAGTAGTCCTCATAGGATTTATAATTCAAATTGTTTGAAGTAAATTAATACCAGGTGCTCTGGGAGATGACTAAGAGGCTCCCTTCAGGGCCAGAGAAGGTGTCCTGAGGAAGACACATTCGAAATGACATGTCAGTAGCAGTAATAGTTAAAGGAGGAACAAAGGTCAAATCCCGTTTTAAGTATTATTCCCATTTTGTCTAACTGTCTCTTTGGTCTGTCAAGTTTTTTTATATGCATCAATATAGAAAGACAGCCGAAAAAACTTCCCTGTAGATTCTAAATGAAAATAAAGACTTCAAATCCATAGTAATCAAGAGCAGCCTTTCTACTTTCAGAAATGTGATTTGTCTCAAAAGCATGCCATGTTCAGATGTTAGATGCCAATTTAACTGGTTGGAAATGCATTATGCTAGTTGAGCTTGTTGTTAACTTCATGTAAGCTGTAACAGCAGTTCTGCCTGACTAGTGATAGATTATTACCACAGTAGCTCCTGTACAAAGGATTTTCTATGCCAGGTGTTAAGTGACAGAACCTAGAAAAGCACGCTTGAGATGTTGCCTTCCTTAGGCACTCCATTGTGGCGCTGCACAGGGCACTGAGAGGGGCTTGGGGCTTGGCAGATCGGTCGGAAGGCTGGGGATCAAAAAATCCTGTCATCTGGCCACACTCAGTGGGAACTCTCTGTGTGACCTTGAGCAAATCCTCTGGCCTCTCCATCCTTTTGGGTGTCTTATCAGATGTGACTGCTCCATTTGTACAGAGGTGTTGGGGGAAGTCACTAATGTGTTCATGAAGGAATGCAAAGGTTCTTGATGCCACCAGGGAGATAGGTGACAACATACAAGCTTCAAAATATGTCACTGGAGAAATGCCCTGGAATGTCTTCTTAAGCAGCAGTTATCATGATGAGATGCACACCACACCAGAGTAAGAATGATCTCTGAAAAACTCAGCATTTCCTCAATTTGGAAAACAATAATGATGACAGAAACTTTTAAAAAGTAAAAAATTACCCCAGAGAACAATTCTTTTCTTCCCATGCATATGTATATTCTTTCAGGAGAATTGGGACACAAAGCCCAAGACTCCAATTGAATTGTTACATGGGGTAACTTTTGACAAGCCTGTCATTTGTCCATTTTCTCTTCTGACCCAGTGGTACTCCGTGGGATCAGAGGGGAGAAGAGGATTAATGTCATTGTGCACAGACAAATACACAGTTTCTTTAAGAAAGAAATTCCACTTGTTGAAGTTGACTAGGAAACATGAAGCACTTAGCAGTACCTCACAGTCATGCCTTGCATTTACGCCCCAGCCTGTTATTAGTCAGATGTCCTCAGCTCACATCCCCAAATTTAGTCTTCTCTCTCCTTAAGCGGTTAATCATGGTGCCTCCCTGTAGTGTGGTGGGGACAGTGGAGAGTGGGCTGCAGCATTTCTCTCCGTGCAGAGATAGAGCTGGTGTGCCTGGGCTTTTTACTGCTCCCCCCACCTTACCACTGTGGATACAGTGTGAGCATGGGCTGCTGGCACCTGCTTTGATGTAAAGGTTTCCTTCAGAGGGGGAAGTGGGTACAGCTGTGGTGGTTTGGGAGCCCACTTGTGCATCAGGCAGCGGGTTTAGAATGCAGCCATACCACCGCAGGTACAGTGCGGTGACATGGATTTGTGTGATTTTAACTCATCTTTTTTGGCATCCAAGCACAGGCTGTATACTGGGAGTTGGACTTGTTCTGTCCCTCATGAGCCACAGCAGCCAAATGGAGTCGCGAGTTCACGTGGCAGCATCACTTCAGAAGCTCTCTCTGTACCTTGATGACAGTGGGAGCCAGAGCCGGACATTTCAGGAGGTAGGAGCCACAGGCTACAGGTCTCTTCCCCAGGCTGTCTTTTGTTTTCCTGTTGGTGCTTATATTCCAATTCTCATATTTTGGTAACCCTGAAGAGTTTATAGGCTAGTAAAGGGCATGGACAGTAATCAAATTTAAGCCCCCCAAGTAGTCCCCATCAGGATTTATAACTAAAATTGTTTGAAGTAAATTAATACCAGGTGCTCTGGGAGATGACTAAGAGGCTCCCTTCAGGGCCAGAGAAGGTGTCCTGAGGAAGACACATTCAAAATCTGACATGTCAGTAGGTGTAATAGTTAAAGAAGGAACAAAGGTCAAATCCCATTTTAAGTATTAATCCCATTAAGTTCTTCCTCAGTTGCAACAAGGATAAGGAGAAAATCTGAGTGACATACAACCTATATTAGATCAGAAGGTTTTCAAATTGTGCAGCTATTTAAATCAACTTACACTTAAATGTGGCATATAGGATAAGAGCCTTTAGTGAATACAAACACCTAAGTCAGCATCACTAGAAGGCACTTTCGAAGAAGAGCTGCATTTTCTGGAGGAAGGTTAAATGGAGATTTTTAGAATTATGCTCAAGCCAGATGTAACTCTAAAAGATGGCCAGGAATAAGCTTAAGAAATTGCAGATTGAAAAGGCATTTGATTTTTTTTTTTAATGTCAGCTAGCATGAAAAATTATTGAGGAAATTCCCTTTACCACACTTAATGAAAAGATTTTTCTCTTATGGTGCAAAAATATGCAGAACTGCTGTTCATGGGACCCAGTCTATGTGTGTTTACCGTGTTTGGAGGAATGTGTCTGTGCTGTGCCCAGGTGAAGCTGAATGGCCTGTGCTCTTCTTTGGGAGAAGCCGGGAACGACCTTGTGGCCTGGCCAGATTCTCCCTCTCGTTAGAGCAGATTCTGTTTTATCCCGGCCTGCCCACAAGCTATTGACGAGTACATAATGGCAGCTGTGTTTCCCTGCTCAGCTCCTCTGCTCTCAGCAATAGGACTTGTTGAATCGGTGAATTTTTGTGGGGCACACAGGGTTGAAGTTTTGTTCTAATACAGGCACCACATTTCCATTTTTAAAGCAGCACAGAGCACATTAAAAAGTACATTTTTTAAAGCAAATGAAGAAAACTTTGCAACCAAGGAGCAATTTGATTAATAAACAGACGGTTTTTATATCTGATATATCTATCTGTCTGCCTTGATGTTTTGAGTTATAAGGCCTTGACCAATCAGTTTTATTTTTTCTCTTCTCTGGTATTTCATTATCCAATTTCTACCTTAGAAACTGCTTCTTTTTCATTCATCAACCAGTGTTAGGAGTTGAACATTTCTGCTTTGTCTTAATGGCATCTTTGCAAGGAAGGGTTTCATCATGAAAATTCAAGATAGTGGGGAGGGGGTGATTAACTTTTATTTGCAAAACTTGAAGCTCAAATAGATTGACAGTTCACTGGCTGAGCAACTTTTGGGCAAGTCATTTTAGGATATGCACCTGAGTATCTGTCTCTACTCTTTTTTTTTTAAATATAATTTATTTTATTATCATTAATTTACAATTACATGTGCAATATTACGATTATTAAACTACCCCTTCATCAGGTCCCCCCCACCAACCCCATTACGGTCACTGTCCATCAGCGTAGTGAGATGCTATAGAATCACTACTTGTCTTCTCTGACTTGTACTGCCCTCCCCGTGCCCCCCCAACATTACATCTGCTAATTCTGTCTCCACTCTTAACATTCTCTTTTATTTATAATTTGTTCATTTATTCATGTATTCTTTTACTTATTCAAATGTCACCGAGTGCTATGAAGTAAGTAGTAGTATCTCTATTTTACACAATTTACCTGATTCTAAAACCCACATTCCTGGTCCACACATTCCACTGCCTCTAGTAGGGAATTTTCATGTAGCTCTGTTTCATTTGAATTTCCTCTCCAGCTTGGCCTTGATCAGAGTGTGTGGGGACTGGGAGCATTCACTAGGAGCACAGTCTGCTTCCGCTGTTGATAGGGGCTGTGGTGTGACGTGAGGTGGTGAGGGAACTTTCCAAGTTAGATTCTGAAGACCTGGGTTTGAATCTCCCCTCTGTCACTTGGCAGCTGTGTGTAATTGAGCCTCAAAGGCCATATCTGTAAGACAGAAAAAAACGACACCTCATCATCACATTGCTATGAAATATAACAGAAGTTAGGCAGCAAAACTGCCCCGTGTGGTAGGCGTGGGGAGAAGCCTGATAGACTATCTGCGTCGACTAAGCTATACTCTTATTTTTCCTCCTGAAGAAACATTTTTCTGCTGTCTTTTCTCTCCAGGTCCTTGCCTACACCCTGAGCTGTGTATGTATATCAGCATTCAGTGCTGGCATTATTGAGGCTGCAGAGGCTGAAGACATTATGAACAAGCTTCGCCTGTTAGTAGAGAACCACCAGCAGGTCGGAATGTGTGCCCTGATTCTTTCTCTGTGGGTCTTGTGCTGCCGTGAAGTGCTAATTTTAGCTTACTCTAATTAGACTCCAGTGGGATATGTTTTGTGCCCAGAACTGGGGAGCGTCTAACTCTTCTGTCACAGAGACAGCCCACAGTCACAGATATCTTTTCCTCTACTTTTATAGTCTTTTGTAGATATTTCTTTCTCTTTCAGAGTGTGTGACAGGCTTTTCTCTCTCTCCAACTATTGCTCTCTATTTATAAAATCTGAAAACACGTGACTAGGGCGTTCGAGTTAGGTAAGGCTAGAAGTAAAAATTTGTAAAGATAGGAAGATGTAAAGGACTCTGATACTGGTAAACCTCAGCAAATTCAAGGCAAAGAATCTCTGCTCCTGACTGAATATGTAAAGGACAATTAAATACCTGTAAATTAGGTTAAGTACTCTTAAAGTGTTCCCTCCGAAATACTCAGCTTTAAAAAGGAAGGAGCTTTTGACATACACTACAAATGGATGAATCTTGAGGATGTTATGCCAAGCAAAATAGGCTGGTCACAAAAAGACAAACACGGTATGATTCTCCTTAATGCAGTGTCTAGAGTAGTCAAAGGCATAAAGACAGAAAGTAGAATGGTGTTCGACGGGCTGGGGGAGGGGAGAAGGGAGAGTTACTGTTTAATGGCGACAGAGTTCCAGTTTGGAAAGATGGAAAACATCTGGAGAGGGATGGTGCTGACCTTTGAATCTTTTCCTTAAAAGCAAATCAGTTTACTGAAATTTAGTATAAATAGAAAACATAAAAATAATTTTACCAATTATTTAAAATCATGTAAAAGTAATAAAATTTTAATTGGTTCAACTGTTGTGGAAAGCAATATGGAGGTTCCTCAAAAAACTAAAAATAGAAATACTATTTGACCGAGGAATTCCACTCCTAGGAATTTACCTGAAGAAAACAAGATCCCTGATTCGAAAAGACATATGCACCCCTATGTTTATCGCTGCACTATTTACAATAGCCAAGATATGGAAGCAACTTATGTGTCCATCAGTAGATGATTGGATAAAGAAGATGTGGTATATGTACACAATGGAATATTATTCAGCCATAAGAAGAAAACAAATCCTACCATTTGCAACAACATGGATGGAGCTGGAGGGCATTATGCTCAGTGAAATAAGCCAGACAAAGACAAATACCAAATGATTTCCCTCATTTGTGGAGTATAAAAACAAAGCAAAACTGAAGAAACAAAACAGCAGCAGACTCACAGACATCAAGAAGGAACTACTGGTTACCAAAAGGGAGGGGTTGGGGAGGGCGGGTGGGGAGGGAGAAGGGGATTAAGGGGCACTATAATTCACAATCACAATATAGGTAGGTCACAGGGAAGGCAGTACAGCACGGAGAAGACAAGTAATGACTCTATAGCATCTTACTATGCTTCTGGACAGTGACTGCAATAGAGGAAGTGAGAACTTGATAATATGGGTGAATGTTGAAACACTGTGTTGTTTATATGAAACCATCATAAGATTGTACATCAATGATACTTCAATTAAAAAAGTGAAAAAAGTAATATAATTTTAAAAAGACAAATTTTGAAAAAAATAGAAATGGCAAAGTTCACTATCACACCATTTTAACAAATCACTGTAGGCCTTCTGGCTTATTTTCTGTTGCAGATACTTTGCTATTAAAAGCCATCTGGTTGCTCCCCAAAATCATTCTTATAAAACGGCGTTTGGAGATCAGCTCCGGGTGTATGCATGTATCTGTGGAGTCTGTGGGAACTGGAGAGGGAATGAGCCCTGGGTGTTGGCAACATGGATGTCAATCCCATCTCTGCTCTCTGCAAGTGCTGGGACCTGAGCAATCCGTCGACCTCTGTGAGCCTCATCTGCCAGCTGGTGACAATGCCGACCACACATGGTGGGTATGAGAATTAATGGAGAGCTGTAAAGCACAGGTGAAGGATGGACACACACACACACACACACACACACACAATGGAGAGGAATAACAAAGATCTCCCTCATTTCCTTTTTCCTCCATAGGATAAGCAACACATGAGGTACACCTAAACTCTAATTATGCTTATTAGAGATAGTGGCTTTGATCTAACCAATATTTAAATACAGCACTTCCTATATGTCAGGTCTTGTACTAAGAGTGTTGTATATTAACTCATTTAACCCCTTTGCAATGTGTGGGGTGGTGAGGCCGCTACTCCACAGATGAGGCCCCTGAGTGCATAAAGTGTGCTTACAGACCTCAAGGCTGCATGGCTGGGAAGTGGCAGGGCCAGGATTCAAACACAGCAGCCTGGACCCAAACATATCCTTGTAACCCTGACACTATACTGCTGTTCGCTGAGTTCTGGAATACTGAAAACAGAAAATAATCACCCTTTTCCAGTCCAGTGCTTTCCCTGGCATTGTCAAAGCCTTTCTTCTGAGGGGGGTGTGGACTGTTCTGAAATCATCGGGCATCTGTCCTAGGATCTTCACCGAAGGCAGCTATCTCAGCGTTGCTTTGCAGGCTGGGGAGGTCTGTGTAGAGCAGACTAGAGAGAAGACATATCCACACTGAAGCGTGGACCTTTCTTGGGATTATTCACTCCCTGTAGCCATTTCCTAGACCCTGTTTAAAAATAGATAGGCAATAGAATAATCTAAACGTTTCCCAATTAGGAACATAAGATAAAAGAGTAAACTTTCACCAGCCAAAACACCAACAGCACAAAACCACCACAAATTCCTTTGAATGAAATTTAAAGATATTTCAAGCGAAGAGAAAAGTGCTGAGTTGCTACAGGTTCAATGAAGGGAAGGCTTCTTATCAGGGGGCTTCAGGTGAGGGCTTCTGGAAGGTAGAATTCTCAGCTGGAAATTCACTGACAGAGAAATCTCACTCTGAGAAATAAGTACCTTCAGCTGATGT
>JAVSCE010019044.1:0-20119 GCA_032199065.1 Smutsia gigantea
CACTGCCTTCTCTTCCTTCCAGGAGCAGGGCTGAGGAAGCCGCCCCCCGGGGGAGCAAGGCCTTGACTAGCCCATGCTGTGGCAGAGGGACCTACCGGGGAAATTCCTGGATGTGGCTTATGGGCCATCCACTCCCCTGGCAGAGCTCATTGTATGCCCAAGCCACCGTCACTGAGGTAGGGACAGAAACTGTTCTCACAGAAGGCATAGAGCAGATCACAAGGAGTGGCCAGGAAGGCACTCCTCTTATAAGGAAAGGGTCATCTGTGTTCAGGAATCCAGGCAGCCTCCTGGTGCAAGGCAGGTACTCAGGGAATGGCATGAGCAGGGAGGCTGGCTGCAGAGTGCCAGGCCTCAGGGCATGTCTGAGATGCTCTGAGCAGGTGGAACAGGAATGTGAACATTTGGGACAAGAGCTGCAAGGCGTAGTGGACTCACATTGATGGCGCCACCAATAATCCATCTGCTATGTTCGTCACCAGGCTAGAGATACACAGACACCTGGAGTGCCTGCCTATGTTGTCTACCTGTCTACCCACACTACCCCTGACTAGAGCCTGAGCTTTCTGAGTTAAGACACTATCTGGCTTCTCCCCTGGGATGTCCTGCTAAGCAGCTGGCATGGGGTGGGAAATGCCACAGAAACTAGGAATTCTACCAGGAGCTGCCCCTGTGACCCTCACAGAGTTGAATCAGAGGGTTCAAACATATGTTCATTTAATAAGTGGTTACCAAGCCAGTTTCAAACCCTGGGAACACAGGAAAGAAATAGTGGGACACAGTGCTCACACCAGGGAGTTTACATTGTCTGGAAGAAAGAATATGAATAATTCAGCCACATACAAAGACATTGTCCATTCTGAGAAGGGAAATACAACCTGGGGTGTTACAGGGTGCAGAGAGAAGACAATGTTTGAGTTGAAGGCTGAAGGACAGTGAGAAGCCAGTTCTGGGAAAGGGCAGCCCTAGCCCAGGAGCTCCCCCAGCCCCCACCCTGCCCCAAGAAACCTTCCTGCTTGGCTCAGCTCTGCAGGGTAGAGTGTTCCCCAAGAGTCCGTAGGTCAGGCCTACCCTCAGCCTAGTTTGCACTAAAAACTCATACTTCTGTGCGTCTGAGAGACCTAAGCCAGACACGATGCCAGAGCTCCAGGCAAGGAGGGCCCTGGGCGGCCGGTAGGCCAAGCGGGCCCCAACCCAGATCTTTCCAGGTGGATGTGCAGCATCGCACAGAGAAGCGCTCCCAGGCAGGAGACGGAGATGCAAAGGAAACCAGCCGCGGGCGCTTCAGCAAGAACTCGCCGTGAACCTCGAATACCGGAGTTAGCACCTGCACAAAAAACACAGATCTGCTCAAAGCAAACACGGGGAGGAAGAAGATAATATAAAAAACAAAGACCAGGAACAGGGATTAAAGATGGCAGCGTGAGAGGTGAGACAGAGGCTTCCTCCTAAAACTGCATATAATACGAAAATATAATTAATACAACTAATCCTGAAAGAGCAGCAGGAAAGAGGACTGCGCCAGACTGCATACACCTGGAGAAAAAAGCAGACCTCACAAAACTGGGTAATGTAACAAAGCTGTGGCCTGGCAGGACGCAAGCCCTTCCCCCATGCCAACTCACCAGTGGGAGGAAGAGAAACCGAGCAGGGAGGGAGTGGAGGCCTGGGACTGCTGAATACCTAACTCTGGAGATCTGCTCTGGGAGCACAAACCTACAATTCGTGGTGCTTGCATGATACTCTTGTGATTACAGGGTTGGAAAGCTAAGACAGACAGAATTCCTGGAGAGACTGAGATTCCAGCCACTTGTGGAAAGCAGAGATCCATATCCAGCTGCTCTGGGACAAAAGAAAGGTGGCCAGTCGGAGAGACTCCCTAACCAGGAAGCCCTTAGCAAGAGGGCTTCTAAAGGGGCAAGGATTGCACAGAGCTTACTGCTCAGGAGAGAGGACAGGTAGACAAAATTGTCTGAGTTCACTCTACCCAGCAGTTTGGGAGCTTTGCCATAGAGACTCTCATATTTAAGAAGGAAAAGAAATCTTCCTCCTTAGATGATCTTCAGGTGCTCTGCCTCCCTGGCTGGCTACACAGCTCCAAGGACCCCCTCTGAGATACACAGCCTACTGCATCTTTCTCTCAGCCAGCCCCACCTGGCTCACAAACCGGCAAACTCTACCCTGGCGTTAGGCCAGCCAGAGGGAAGATCTGTCTACAGCAACTATAACAAAGCATTGAGGCTTATACCTGTGTGCTCGGCCGAGTGGTTCAGGCAGTGGAGTCAGGCATAGCAGCCAGGAAGCAGGAAACAGCTCTTTCCTCCCCCCAAGTACCAATACCAATCCCCTGCGACCCCCAACATTTCTTCAGGAGCTGAGCAGCTCCAGGGAGTAGAGTTTCTGGGCACGAGGGGGCGCCACATACAAATATGAAACGCCAAAGGAATCTGGTTCAGAGTAAAATTATTAATACCACGTCTGAGAAAGATTTAAACGACATCGACCTCATGACTCTTCCTGAAAGGGAGTTCAAAATAAAAATCATTAACATGCGCATGGAGGTATGGAAATATATTCAAGAACTCAAGAATGAATTCCGGTCTGAGAGCAAATCATTGACAAGCACAATGGACGGTATTAAAAGCAGGTTGGATACGGTGGAGGAGACGATAAATGAAATAGAAACGAGAAGAGGAATACAAAGAAGCGTAGGCACAGAGAAAAAAAAGGATCTCTAAGAATGAAAGAATATTGAGAGAACTGTGTGACCAATCCAAATGGAACAATATTCGCATTATAGGGGTACCAGAAGGAGAGAGAAAAAGGGATAGAAAGTGTAATTGCTGAAAACTTCCCCAATCTGGGGAAGGAGATAGTCTCTCAGGCTATGGAGATGCACAGATCTCCCAACACAAGGGACCCAAGGAAGACAACACCAAGACATATAATAATTAAAATGGCAAAGATCAAGGATAAGGACAGACTATTAAAAGCAGCCCGAGAGAGAAATAAGATCACATACAAAGAAAAGCCCATCAGGCTATTGTCATGTCTCAACAGAAACCTTACAGGTGAGAAGGGAGTGGTATGGTGTATTTAATGCAAAGAAGCAGAAGGGCCTTGAACCAAGATTACTTTATCCGGCAAGATTATCATTTAAATTTGAAGGAGGGATTAAACAATTTCCAGACAAGTAAAAGCTGAGAGAATTTACATCCTACAAACCATCTCTACAGTGTATTTTGGAGGGACTGATATAGATGGAAGTGTTCCTAAGGTTTAATAGCTGTCAACAGAAGAAATAAAATCACAGTAGAGAAAGTAGAACAGCTAATTACTAAGCAAATGCAAAAATTAAAATAACTATCTCCAAAGTCAATCAAGAGATAGACAAAGAGTACAGAATATGATACCTAATATATAAAGAATGGAGGAGGAAGAAAAAAGAGGAAGAAAAAAAAAAGAACCTTTAGATTGTGTTTGTAATAACATATTAAGTGAGTTAAGTTAGACTCTTTAGATAGTAAGGAAGTTAACCTTTAATCTTTCGTAACCACGAATCTAAAGCCTGCAATGGCAATAAGTACATACCTATCAATAATCACCCTAAACATAAATGGACTGAATGCACCAATCAAAAGACATAGAGTCACTGAATGGAAAAAAAAAAACAAGACCCATCTATATGCTGCCTACAAGAGACTCACTTTAAACCCAAAGACATACACAGACTAAAAGTGAAGGGATGGAAAAAGATATTTCATGCAAACAACAAAGAGAAAAAAGCAGGAGTTGCAGTACTTGTATCAGACAAAATAGACTTCACAAAAAAGAGAGTCACAAGAGACAGAGAAGGACATTACATAATGATAAAAGGGTCAATCCAACAAGAAGATATAACCATTGTAAATATCTATGCACCCAACACAGGAACACCTACATATGTGAAACAAATACTAACAGAATTAAAAGGGGAAATAGAATGCAATGCATTCATTCTAGGAGACTTCAACACTCCACTCACTCTGAAGGACAGATCAACCAGACAGAAAATAAGTAAGGAGACAGAGGCACAGAACAACACAATAGAACAGATGGACCTAACTGACATCTACAGAACTCTACACCCAAAAGCAGCAGAATACACATTCTTCTCAAGTGCACATGGAACATTTTCAAGAATAGATCATATACTAGGCCACAAAAAGAGCCTCCATAAATTTTAAAAGATTTAAATTGTACCAACCATTTCTCAGACTACAAACGTATGAAACTAGAAATAAATTATGCAAAGAAAATGAAAAATCCCACAAACACATGGAGGCTTCACAACATGCTCCTAAATAACCAATGGATCAACGACCAAATAAAAACAGAGATCAAGCAATATATGGAGACAAATAACAATGATAACTCAACACTGCAAAATCTGTGGGATGCAGCAAAGGCCGTGCTAAGAGGGAAGTATATTGCAATACAGGCCTACCTCAGGAAAGAAGAACAATTCCATATGAGCAGTCTAAACTCACAATTAATGAAACTAGAGAAAGAAGAAATTATGAGGCTCAAAGTCAGTAGAAGGACAGACATAATTAAGATTAGGGCATAAATAAATAAAATCAAGAAGAATGAAACAATAGAAAGGATCAATGAAAGCAAGAGCTGGTTGTTTGAGAAAATAAACAAAATGGTAAACCCCTAGCCAGACTTATCAAGAAAAAAAGAGTCTACTCACATAAACAGAATCAGAAATGAGAAAGGAAAAATCACCACAGACACCAGAGAAATACAAAGAATTATTAGAGAATACTATAAAAAATTATATGCCAACAAACTGGATAACCTAGAAGAAATGGACAACTTTCTAGAAAAATACAACCTTCCAAGGCTGACCCAGAAAGAAACAGAAAATCTCAACAGACCAATTGCCAGCAACGAAATTAAACTGGTAATCAAAAACCTACCTAAGAACAAAACACATGGAGCAGATAGCTTCATCGCTGAATTTTATTAAACATTTGGTAAAGACGTAATACCCATCCTCCTTAAAGTTTTCCAAAGAGTATAAGAAGAGGGAATACTTCCAAACTCATTCTATGAGGCCAGCATCACTCTAATACCAAAACCAGACAAAGATACCACAAAAAAAGAAATTTACAGACCAATATCCCTGATGAACATAGATGCAAAAATACTCAACAAAATATTAGCAAATCAAATTCAAAAATACATCAAGAGGATCATACACCATGATCAAGTGGGATTCATCCCAGGGATGCAAGGATGGTACAACATTCGAAAATCCATCAACATCATCCACCACATCAACAAAAAGAAGGACAAAAACCACATGATCATCTCCATAGATGCTGAAAAAGCATTTGACAAAATTCAACATCCATTCATGATAAAAACTCTCAACAAAATGGGTATAGAGGGCAAGTACCTCAACATAATAAAGGCCATATATGACAAACCCACAGCCAACATTATACTTAACAGCGAGAAGCTGAAAGCTTTTCCTTTAAGATCGGGAACAAGACAAGGATGCCCACTCTCCCCACTTCTATTCAACATAGTACTGGAGGTCCTCACCATGGTAATCAGACAACACAAAGAAATAAAAGGCATCCAGATTGGCAGGGAAGAAGTTAAACTGTCCCTGTTTGCAGATGACATGATATTGTACATTAAAAAAAAACCTAAAGAATCCACTCGAAAACTACTAGGTCTAATATCTGAATTCAGCAAAGTTGTGGATACAAAATTAATATGCAGAAATCTGTGGCATTCCTATACACTAACAATGAACTAGCAGAGAGAGAAATCAGGAAAACAATTCCATTCACAGTTGCATCAAAAAGAATAAAATACCTAGGAATAAACCTAACTAAGGAAGTGAAAGACCTATACTCTGAAAACTACAAGACACTCATGAGAGAAATTAAAAAAGAATCAATAAATGGAAACACATCCCATGCTCATGGATAGGAAGAATTAATATTGTCAAAATGGGCATGCTGCCTAAAGTAATCTACAGATTCAATGCAATTCCTATCAAAATACCAACAGCATTCTTCAACGAACTAGAGAAAATCATTCTAAAATTCATATGGAACCACAAAAGACCCCAAATAGCCAAAGCAATCCTGAGAAGGAAGAATAAAGCTAGGGGGATTGTGCTCCCCAACTTCAAACTCTACTACAAAGCCACAGTACTCAAGACAATTTGGTACTGGCACAAGAACAGACCCATAGACCAATGGAACAGACTAGAAAGCCCTGATATAAACCTAACCATATATGGGCAATTAATATATGATAAAGGAGCCATGGACATACAATGGGGAAATGACAGCCTCTTCAACAGCTGGTGTTGGCAAAACTGGACAGCTACGTGCAAGAGAATGAAACTGGATTATTGTTTAACTCCATACACAAAAGTAAACTCGAAATGGATCAAGGACCTGAATGTAAGTCATGAAACCATAAAACTCTTAGAAGAAAACATAGGTAAAAATGTCCTGAACATAAGCATGAGCAACTTCTTCCTGAACGCATGTCCTCAAGCCAAGGGAAACAAAAGCAAAAATGAACTCATGGGACTACATCAAACTAAAAAGTTTCTGTACAGCAAAGGACACCATCAACAGAACAAAAAGGCATCCTACAGTATGGGAGACTATATTTGTAAATGACATATCCGACAAGGGGTTAACATCCAAAATATATAAAGAACTTACACACTTCAACACCCAAAAAGCAAATAACCTGATTAAAAAATGGGCAGAGGATATGAACAGACAGTTCTCCAAAGAAGAAATTCAGATGGCCAGCAGACACATGAAAAGATGCTCCACATCACTAATCATCAGGGAAATGCAAATTAAAACCACAATGAGATATCACCTCACACCAGTTAGGAAGGCCAGCATCCAAAACACAAAGAATAACAAATGCTGGCAAGGATGCGGAGAAAGGGGAACCCTCCTACACTGCTGGTGGGAATGTAAGCTAGTTCAACCATTGTGGAAAGCAATATGGAGGTTCCTCAAAAAACTAAAAATAGAAATACCATTTGACCCAGGAATCCCACTCCTAGGAATTTACCCAAAGAATACAACTTCTCATATTCAAAAAGACATATGCACCCCTATGTTTATTGCAGTACTTTTTACAGTAGCCAAGATATGGAAGCAACCTAAGTGTCCATCAGTAGATGAAGGGATAAAGAAGATATGTATATATACACAATGGAATAGTATGCAGCCAAAAGAAATAAATCCTACCATTTGCAACAACATGGATGGAGCTGGAGGATATTATGCTCAGTGAAATAAGCCAGGCAGAGAAAGACAAGTGGCAAATGATTTCCCTCATTTGTGGAGTATAACAATGTAGCAAAACTGAAGGAACAAAATAGCAGCGGGTTCAGAGACTCCAAGAAGGAACTAGTGGTTACCAAAGGGGAGGGGTGTGGGAGGGCAGGTGGGGAGGGTGGGAGAAGGGGATTGAAGGGTATTTTGTTTAGTACACATAGTGTGGGGGATTATGGGGAAAACAGTGTAACACAGAGGAGGCAAATAGTGAATTTGTGGCATTTTACTACACCCAAAGACAGGAACTGAATTGGGGTATGGGTGGGGACTTGATAGTATGGGAAAATGTAGTAACCACATTGTTTTTTCATGTGAAACCTTCATAAGAGTGTATATCAATAATACCTTAATAAAAAAAAAGACCAGGCTGATATCAAATGTAAAAACTGAAGAGAACTTCTATAAATTAAAAAAAATTTTTTTGTTTTACTGAACTTCAGTTCAGTGAATGGGTTAAAAGAGCAGATTAGACACAACTGGAGACAGAATCAGTGAAGTGGAAGGCAGACCTGGAGGAATCAACCAGATGGCAGCTCGAATAGAAATACAAAAAAGAGGTGAAAATGTGGAGACAGGTGCAAAGGTCTATAATATGTATGTGCTCAGAATTCGGCAATAAATGAAAACACACCATGGGGAGGCCATTTCACCAACAGGAACCCTCAGAGTCATGCAGATTCAGGGCAGAGCATTTAAGAAGTGAACAGAATAAGCAGCAAGTGTGCGAGCCCTGTAGGCGGATTTGGAGCCAGTCCAGCAGGAGGAGGGGCAGCAGCCATGAGAACTGTGGGAGACAGGCAGAGTGGAGGTTGGGAGGAGCCCGCCAGCCACAGTCAGGTCTTCACTGCAGGAAGCCACTAGAAGTTTTCCACAGTGGGGAGAAGCGATCTGCCTCCTGCTTCTAGAGCATCCCTGGCAGTTCTGGAGAGACTCCATTGTGAGGCAAAGGTGGGTGGGGATACCCATGGGGGGCATGCATAGAGATGGAAGTGGGCAGTGGTGGGCATGGTGGCAGGTGGCCTGGATCTTGGAGGGTGTCAACAGCCGTGGAAATAAACTGGATGAGGAGGATGACAACATGAGGTGCAGATGGAGGTGGTGGCCACTGTGCCTCTCACGACAAGGGACAGCTGGGCAGGGGGGGAGTAGGGTGGGATGTGCCATACCCAGTGGGCAGGTGGTGATGGAATCAATGGGCATTTTAATAATGTCATGCTGAAAGATAAGGACAACAGTGTATTGGGAAAAGTCCTTCCAGAAAACAGGTGGCACTCTTCCAGTGGGGGCAGGTGTGAAGGAAGCCCAGATGAGGCGGGGAAGGTGGCTGGGAGGGAGTCACCGGGCCTGGAAGGAGGGAGCAGCACCTTACAGGCCATGACTTCCAGCGCACGGAAGCTGGTCCGCCTGGAAGCACTAAAACCAGGGAGCTGCCAGTTCGGAGGCCCCATCAGGTGGCATGACTGGCCCCGTGCACCTCTGCTGGGCCATGAATGAGGAGGGGCTCACAGAGGAGGTGGTGCGGCCGAGGTATCACCCCTCACTCGGACTGCCCGCAGGGAGGACATGACATGGAAGACGAGATCCTGGTTAGAACAGCAAAGGAAAAATAAAATCCCTGAGAACAAACCTAACAGGAAGCTAGAACATGTTCAAATCCTATGGAGGGAAGAAAAAGAGATCTACCTACTCCTGTAACCTGAACCTGAACTGTGACCGGCATCCCAGTGCCAAAAGGCAGAATAGTTATCAGAGGTTTGCAGAACCCGAATGAGAGCTTGTGGCCAGAAGAGGAAAGAGGGCCACCCCCACGTAAGGACAAGGCACGCCGCCAGGGCGAAACCCAGGGGCACAGCGCACTTCAAATGAATCAGATACCACAAGCCACCTCCAGACAGGAAGGCACTTTCTGAGTCAGAAGCCCTAAAGGACGTTGCTGACTGGCAGCCGAGCTGTGTGACCCTGGAAATCTCAGAGGTCCCCAAAGTTGAAAATCCACCATCAACAAAGTTAAAAGGCAAACAGGAGAAAATGTCTGTGACATACACCGTAGGCCAAGGGTTGCCACATGAAATCTTCCTGCGAATGGAGTGGGGCAGGAAAAGCAGGAAAAGGCGGTCCAAAGGCAGGCCTGTGGGTGGTGGCGGGTTGGCTAGAGCTGCGGGAATGGGGCTCCAGCACACGGAGAGGCCCGTTTCTCTGTCACATTGCCCAGGACGGAATGCCGGGATCCTCATGTCTGCACCAGTGGGAAATGGGTGCCAGGGCCTAGGAGGGCTACACGAGGCCCCCTGCCAGGAGGATGGCTCAGGGAAGTCCTTGTGAATGGTGTTGCCCTGTGGCGACACCTGCAAGGGGTTCCTGAGGTCACCCTCAGGAGAGTGGGAGCATCGTATTCACAGAAGCCCAGCTGCCTCAACCTGGGGGGAAGGCCTGGCGTCAGCCGCAGCGCTGTAGAGCAGGGCAAGGTGAGACAAACCACCCCATGGAACATCCTACAGTTATGAGAAACAGTAAGTTAAAAAACGGCCAAAGATAGGTTATAAGGTACAATCCTATTTGGGTAAAAAAATGTGAGTAAATGTATGGACATGTAAAATATGTATTTACATGTAAGTGATCATACATGTAAAAGACCTATTTTCAAATACGGAGAAAATACTGCAGGGTTAGAATGAATCCAAAGTATTAAGAAGTTATCTCTAGGGTGGGAGTTCAGGTGACTTCGTTTTTCCTTTTTGTTGATCAGTAGGTCCTGTTCTCTTTGCAATGAACGTGCATTAACTGTGTGACAAATGGAGGGGAAATAGTACACCCTACTGCAGTCCACACACCAGAAGGAACAGCCTGCCGCCCAGGAGCCGGGCGTCTTCTGACCAGTGCTTTGCCCAGTCGTGGAAAAACCAAGTGAGCAGAGGGCCACGTAGACCCCTGCCCCAAAGCAACTGTGGCCAACTGTGCGAGAGCGCTGTGTCACCAGGGTGATATCCCTAATATCAAAGGAAATCATGCCAAGCTATGAAATGGTGGAAAATGGTACAAGAGTAACAGAAGATTCACCAAATACGTAAGTACAGGAGAGGTTCACTGTCACCAGCGTCAGAAACTGGCAGGTTATCAGCCACCTACTGGATGGAGACCCATGTAGACATCATGTGGACCCAAGTCGCGAGGACATCTTTGCGTCTCAGTGTCCTCATGGCTGGGTCTACCAGGGTCATCCTCTGCAGGTGAGGCTGAGAGGCTGAGGGGTGGCACCTGGGGGCTGTGGCCTGGAGTATGTTTCCATACCCCTGCCAGGAGGCCAGGCAGCAGATCTCGGGCTCACAGAAGTCTAGTGACATCCTACAGGAGAAAGTGGAAGTGTCAGCAGGGGTATGGGAACAGGTGAGTGCGACATCAAAGAGCAAAGCTTAGGGAAAGTGACGCCAACGACACAGGGCCGCCACGCAGTTCTCCTGCAGCTCCACCCACCGAGAGCAGGCACCCTGTGCAGTTATACATAGGGGACTACCGTGCAGAAGAGACTGTGCCACTGCGCGTACAGAATGCCCTGGAGACACGAGAAGCACCTGCAAGCAGCTCTGCGGAGGCCGGAGAGCCTTTGTGTGTACTTCTTAATATTTCTGTTCCCCACACAGAAACAGTGCCTCAGTAAGCCAGCACAAGAGTTAAATGTTGGAAAAGAAAAGAGACTGGTCCTCATACCGAAACAAGCTCACGGGTAAGTCAGAGAGGGCGGAACAGCAAGACGGCAGCACCGGTGAACTGGGGCTCAGCAGAGCCATTCAGGTTAATGTAGGAGCGATTCCCAGCCTCCTTAGGGTTTTCTTTGTATTTCTAGTGGTTACATTAGCAAAGATGATTTTGGTCATCTGAAAGCACATTATTTCTTTAGTCACAGAAGGAGAGTTGGGCCAGATGGAGATGGGCCCTGCGTATCGGGTTTGGAGCTGTCACAAGTGCAAAGGTGGGAGGGGTGGCACAATCGTGGACAAAGAGGCCCAAGAGACCTGGCATCCTTCAAAGATTTGTGCCACTATGCAGGACACAGGAGGGAGCGAAGCCTGGGCGTGACTGCTGGCCCAGGAGGAAAGGTTGTGGGCATCCAGGGGCCGCTGGCCTGGGGTGGCCTGGGTGGCCACTTGGTGGTGGAGAGCAAGGCGGGGTGCGAGCCACTGGGAAGAGCCTGGTGTGACCTGGTTTGGAGAGAAGGAAAGTGGAGCAGAAACCAGCCCGGGTTTGGACACTGATCTCCCCCACGAGGAAGCCAGAAGTCAGGGCGGTAAGAAGCACTACGCACAGAAAGCAGAGCAGATGCACAAACAAAGTGTGGGAGTGTCTGGGTGTGGAACCGAGACACCAGCACCCATGGAGCACAACAGTCACATGGATGCGCAGTGTCCGCCAGGAAACTTCCAGACCCTGCACACAAGGGGGCCTGACAGGTTCGTTGAGGAGTAAGTGTGACTGGGACGGGAGGACACTGACCGAAGGCCCACGGAGTGGCAGTGCCACCAGAGCAGCTTCCACGAGGGGCGGAGGGCCAGGCGCGGGCTCCGAGGAACCAAGCAGGCCCGAGGAGAGCAGGCGCAGTGCCCTCCACGCGTAGGACAACTTTCCTATCCAGAGGATGCCCTGTGTTTTTAGTAGCCTGGAGTTGGCAAAAACAGATCCAGCTCTTTCACAGATCAACATTGCCTGCTGCTTTATCTGACCCCGCATGACCCAGGCAGGGGCTGTGTCGCCACTGTGCCATGCCCTCTTCAGGTCCTTCCCTTCTTGGGACCTGCTTTGGGATCACTGGGGTCACCCAACGCTTGGAAACTTCAGGACATCTGGAGGATCATGGTCCTTAACCTCAGGGTCCACCCCCAAGGACACCCAGCATGCAGGAACCTCTCTCAGATCTGGACCCTGTTCACGACTGGCTGACTTGGGCCTCACAGTGTGGCTGGCAGACAGGGGAGGTGACATCTTGACTGTAGCAGTCTCAGAGCGCGGGGACCATGTAGAACCCTGGGCACCTCAGACTCATTCACCAAGTCCGATCCTTACAGGTTGGGAATACTGACTTGGCCTTAAACTTCGTCACATGGGTAAAGGTTGGGGTGATTCCTGGCTTGCCAACTTGGGGACTGGGAACCTGTATGCTCCCTCGCCCACCTCAGTGCATGCCCTGGAGAACTTCCCACCAATCCAGGAGGTGCCTTTTCTGAGCAGATGGAGCTGGGAAGAGGCCCCATCCCCACGGGGCAATAGCCATAGCCACGGGCCTACTCCTGCATCTCAGCACATTCTAGCTGTGTCGAGTTCTGGAACTTTCCAGTGGGCAGCAGAGTTCAGGCCTTGAAGGAGCTGTACAGAGAGGTCAAGCCTCCCTCCACCCACCCAGTGGAGGGACCAGAGACGGTGGGGCAGGTGACATATGACCAGCAGACGTGTGGCATAGGGGCTCCTCCTGCCCCTTGTGGAGCAGGGAGAATGTGACTGAGTGGGCATGGTTGTGCCAGGCCAGGAGATGGGCACCAGGGCTCCGACCCTTGGCTTCTGTGGTAGAAGGTGGACTGACCTCCACACACAGGGAGGGCAGGCAGAACACAGCACGATCAACATTCTGAGCAGCCAGTCCGTGGACAGGCACCCTCCCCGAGGACTCCCTGCAATGCTGGGGTCGAGATGCAGCACCCATCACCCTGTGGTGCAGATGAGGAGATAGGACCTTGAACTCACCCGTGGCTGCCGAGCAGGTAAAGAAGCAAGTGGATGGAAGCCCACATGCCCAGCCTGAGGCCGCTCCCTGCTCAGGCTGTTGCATGTGGAAGAGTTTAAAATATCCCCAGGATTTATTTGGTTGTGGTAAGGTGACAGATAAAAATAACTTTGAAAGAAGAGTTATTCCTTATAGTCCCTAAAAGGAGGGGGCCCGTCATGCCAACCAAGGCTGCATGGGGGAGCACCAGGGTTGGTCACGAGGCAAAGGAGGGAGGGAAAGGCATGGAGCAGAGCCTTCGCTGGGGTTTCTGTAGGTGAAGCAGTGTGGGCAAGTGAGCAGGATAAGGATTGGCCTCTGGGGTCTTTAATTGTCCAGTGTGTGGCCCTGCGGTCATTCAGGGAAGGGGTAGCATCCTGGACTGCAGGAGCCAGGTGAAGGGGCTGGTACTGGGTCCGTTTTTTTGCACAGCAAAGGGGGGCCCCCCAGGTGAGTTGTTTGCTATTTCTGGGAATTAACCAAGCCTGGGTCTGCCAGGCCCTAAGACATCACAGCTTCATAAAATACAGAAAATTAAAAAACACTGACCAATACAGGAAGTCACCAGGAGCTGGCAGTCTGTGGGTGCTGGACTTGCCCTGAAACTGCAACTGGGCTGATCAGGTCATTTTTCTCAGGCACTAAAATACGGAAATCCTTCCTGGTTTGTTTCAGGAACACATTCTGTTTAGATTACAGCTGGTCCCTTTCCAGTCTGACTCCCACTTTGCCTTCTGAGGTCCCCTTAGAGGTGATTATGTCCCCTCACCTGGGCTCAGCCATTCTGTTCTGGAGTCAGAGAGATCAGGAGATGGAGGCCCCTGGCCACAGCTGGGCAGAGGTCAAGGCCATAAGGCCTGGAGCCTGGCTCTTTGCGCCTGTCAGGCCCTGCTCTCACTTGCAAGTCCAAATGCTCACTGAGCCCGCTGTGTGCCTCTGGGCATCCTGGAAGACAGCATTCCCAAAACCTCACACTCCACGCTGGCTCCATACTCACAGCTTTGCCCCATGGGTCGGCTCACTCCTGGGGGTTCCATTCTGTGCATGGGCTTCTTGGTCTTGGCAGCACCCACCTCTGTCCGTCACCCATCAAGCCACACCCTTTAAACCTCTTGCACTTGTGTGTGGGTCATCCCCACCCCTGCTTCTTTTGGCCAATGAAACCCTGGTCCTGTCTGCCCTGGGCCTGGGGAGGGCCCAGCTTCTCTACACATGCCTCCAGCAGGGAGCTCACATGAAAGCCCCTCTGGTGTAGCAGGAGAGAGCAGGATTCAGTGACCACAGATCCAGGCTGAGTTCTGCCTTTGTCTCTACTGGTGTGTGCCTGTGCCAGTCACCCGTTAAATTCTCAGGGATTTCCGCTTTAAAATGAAGGTATCTAACAAAACAGCAGCAGACTCACAGAACCCAAGAACAGACTAATAGTTACCAAAGGGAAAGGGACTGGGGAAAATGGGCGGGAAGGGAGGGATAAGAGGGAAAAAGGGGCATTACGATTAGCAGATGTAATGTTGGGGGGCCACGGGGACGGCAGTACAACTCAGAGAAGACAAGTAGTGATTCTATAGCATCTCACTATGCTGATGGACAGTGACTGTAATGGGGTTGGTGGGGGGGACCTGATGAAGAGGTAGTTTAATAATCATAATATTGCACATGTAATTGTAAATTAATGATAATAAAATAAATTATATTTAATAAATAAATAAATAAATAAAATGAAGGTATCTCAGAAGAAGCATCGCCTTGAGGATTGATCGTGTACAGAGAGGCAGATACTTGCATACAGAGAAAATAAATACTTGGAAACAAAACAACATACTTCCAAATAATTCTTGAATACAAGAAGAAACTATGAGTAAAATTGTAGTATTTCCAGAATATCTCACCTGGCTTTAGTACATCTGCATATCAATAGGCATTCAGAGGTGGAAAGAAGTCTGGCTTTCATGCATTTTTTTAAATATAATTTATTTTATTATCATTAATCTACAATTACATGTGCAATATTATGGTTATTAAACTACCCCTTCATCAGTTCCACCCCAGCAACCCCATTACAGTCACTGTCCATCAGCGTAGTGAGATACTATAGAATCACTACTTGTCTTCTCTGAGTTGTACAGCCCTCCCCGTGCCGCCCCAACATTACGTCTGCTAATCGTAATGCCCCTTTTTCCCTCTTATCCCTCCCTTCCCACACATCCTCCCCAGTCCCTTTCCCTTTGGTAACTATTAGTCCGTTCTTGGGTTCTGTGAGTCTGCTGCTGTTTTGTTCATTCAGTATTTTCTCTTTGTTCTTATACTCCACATATGAGTGAAATCATTTGATACTTGTCTTTTTCGGCTTGGCTTATTTCACTGAGCATAATACCCTCTAGCTCCATCCATGTTGTTGCAAATGGTAGGATTTGTTTTCTTCTTATGGCTGAATAATATTCCATTGTGTATATGTACCACCTCTTCTTTATCCATTCATCTACGGATGGACACTTAGGTTGCTTCCATTTCTTGGCTATTGTAAATAGTGCTGCAATAAACATAGGGGTGCATCTGTCCTTTTCAAATTGGGCTGCTGCATTCTTAGGGTAAATTCCTAGGAGTGGAATTCCTGGGTCAAATGGTATTTCTATTTTGACTTTTTTGAGGAACCTCCATACTGCTTTTCACAATGGCGAAACCAATCTGCAGTCCCACCAGCAGTGTAGGAGGGTTCCCTTTTCTCCACATCCTCGCCAACATCAGTAGTTGTTTGTGTTTTGGATGCTGGCCATCCTCACTGGTGTGAGGTGATATCTCATTGTGGTTTTAATCTGCATTTCTCTGATGATTAGTGATGTGGAGCATCTTTTCATGTGCCTGTTGGCCATCTGAATTTCTTCTTTAGAGAAGTGTCTATTCATGTCCTCTGCCCATTTCTTAATTGGATTATTTGCTTTTGTTTGTTAAGGTGCATGAGTTCTTTATATATTTTGGATGTCAACCCTTTATCAGATACGTTTTTTATGAATATATTCTCCCATACTGTAGGATGTCTTTTTGTTCTACTGATGGTGTCCTTTGCTGTACAGAAGCTTTTCAGCTTGATATAGTCCCACTTGTTCATTTTTGCTTTTGTTTCCCTTGCCCAGGGAGATATGGTCATGAAGAAGTTGCTCATGTTTATGTCCAAGAGATTTTTGCCTATGTTTTTTTCTAAGAGTTTTACGGTTTCATGACTTACATTCAGGTCTTTGATTCACCTTGAGTTTACCTTTGTGTATGGGGCTAGACAGTAGACCAGTTTCATTCTCTTACATGTAGCTGTCCAGTTTTTCCAACACCAGCTGCTGAGGAGACTGTCATCTCCCCATTGTATATCCAAGGCACTTTTATCAAATATTAATTGACTGTATATGTTTGGGTTAATGTTTGGATTTTCTATTCTGTTCCACGGATCTGTGGGTCTGTTTTTGTGCCAATACCAAATTGTCTTGATTACTGTGGCTTTGTAGTAGAGCTTGAAGTCAGGGAGCATAATTCCCCCTGTTTTATTCCTCCTTCTCAGGAGTGCTTTGGCTATTCGGGGTCTTTTGTGGTTCCATATGAATTTTAGAATTATTTGTTCCAGTTCATTGAAGAAAGCTGTTGGTAGTTTGATAGGGATTGCATTGAATCTGTAGATTGCTTTAGGTAGTATAGCCATTTTGACAATATTTATGCTTCCTAGCCAAGAGCATGGGATGCATTTCCATTTGTTAGTGTCCTCTTTAATTTCTCTTAGGAGTGTCTTGTAGTTTTCAGAGTACAGGTCTTTCACTTCCTTCGTTAGGTTTATTCCTAGGTATTTTATTCTTTTTGATGCAATTGTGAATGGAATTGTTTTTCTGATTTCTCTTTCTGTTAGTTCATCGTTAGTGTATAGGAAAGCAACTGATTTCTGTGTGTTAATTTTATATCCTGCAACTCTGCTGAATTCAGATATTAGTTCTAGTAGTTTTGGAATGGAGTCTTTAGGGTTTTTTATGTACAGTATCATGTCATCTGCAAATAGTGACAATTTGACTTCTTCTTTACCAATCTGGATGCCTTGTATGTCTTTGTTTTGTCTGACTGCTGTGGCTAGGACCTCCAGTACTATGTTGAACAACAGTGGAGAGAGTGGGCATCCCTGTCCTGTTCCCGATCTTAGATGAAAAGCTTTCAGGGTCTCGCCGTTAAGTATGATGTTAGCTATGGGTTTGTCATATATAGCCTTTATGTGTTGAGGTACTTGCCGTCTATACCCATTTTGTTGAGAGTTTTAATCAGGAATGGATGCTGAATTTTGTCAAATGCTTTTTCAGCGTCTACGGAGATGATCATGTGGTTTTTGTTCTTCTTTTTGTTGATGTTGTGGATGATGTTGATGGATTTTCGAATGTTGTACCATCCTTGCATCCCTGGGATGAATCCCACTTGATCATCGTGTATGATCCTCTTGATGTATTTTTGAATTCGGTTTGCTAATATTTTGTTGAGTATTTTTGCATCTACGTTCATCAGGGACATTGGTCGGTAATTTTCTTTTTTGGTGAGGTCTTTGCCCCGTGTTGGTGTGAGAGTGATGCTGGCTTCAAAGAATGAGTTTGGAAGTATTCCCTCCTCTTCTATTTTTTGGAAAACTTTAAGGAGAATCGGTGTTATTTCTTCTCTATATGTCTGGTAGAATTCAGAGGTGAATCCATCAGGCCCGGGGGTTTTGTTCTTGGGTAGTTTTTTGATTACCAATTCATTGTCGTTGCTGGTGAATGGTCTGTTTAGTTTTTCTATTTCTTGCTTGGTCAGTATTGGAAGGTTGTATTTTTCTAAGAAGTTGTCCATTTCTTCTATGTTTTCCAGCTTGTTAGCATATAGATTCTCATAATATGCTCTTATAATTCTTTGTATTTCTGTGGGGTCTGTCGTGATTTTTCCTTTCTCATTTCTGATTCTGTTTATGTGTGTAGATTCTCTTTTTCTCTTAATGAGTCTGGCTAGGGGTTTATCTATTTTGTTTATTTTTTCAAAGAACCAGCTCTTGGTTTCATTGATTTTTTCTATTGTTTTATTCTTCTCAATTTTATTTATTTCTTCTCTAATCTTTATTATGTCCCTCCTTCTGGTGACTTTGGGCCTCATTTGTTCTTCTTTTTCCAATTTCAGTAATTGTGTCTTTAGACTATTCATTTGGGAATGTTCTTCCTTCTTTAAATAGGCCTGGATTGCAATATACTTTCCTCTTAGAACTGCCTTTGCTGCGTCCCACAGAAGTTGTGGCTTTGTGTTGTTGTTGTCATTAGTCTCCATATATTCTTTGATTTCTGTTTTGATTTGGTCCTTAACCCATTGATTAATTAGGAGAATGTTGTTAAGTCTCCATGTATTTGTGAGCCTTTTTGATTTCTTTCTAAAATTTATTTCTAGTTTTATACCTTGGTGATCTGAGAAGTTGGTTGGTAGGATTTCAATATTTTTGAAATTACTGAGGTTCTTTTTGTGGCCTAGTATGTGGTCTATTCTGGAAAATGTTCCATGTGCACTTGAGAAGAATGTGTATCCTGTTGCTTTTGGGTGTAGAGTTCTGTAGATGTCTGTTAGGTCCATCTGTTCTAGTGTGTTGTTCAGTGCCTCTGTGTCTTTACTTATTTTCTGTCTGGTTGATCTGTCCTTTGGAGTGAGTGGTGTGTTGAAGTCTCCTAAAATGAATGCATTGCTGTCTATTCCCTCCTTTAATTCTGTTAGTATTTGTTTCACATATGCTGGCGCTCCTGTGTTGGGTGCATATATATTTATAATGGTTATATCTTGGTGGACTGACCCCTTTATCATTATGTAATGTCCTTCTTTATCTCTTGCAACGTTCTTCGTTTTGAAGTCTATTTTGTCTGATACAAGTACTGCAACACCTGCTTTTTTCTCCTTGTTGTTTGCATGAAATATCTTTTTCCATCCCTTCACTTTTAGTCTGTGTATATCTTAGGATTTGAGGTGAGTCTCTTGTAAGCAGCATATAGATGGGTCTTGCTTTTTTATCCATTCTGTTACTCTGTGTCCTTTGATTGGTGCATTTAGTCCATTTACATTTAGGGTGATTATTGATAGATATGTACTTATTGCCATTGCTGGATTTAGATTCGTGGTTACCAAGGGTTCAAGGGTTGCTTCTTTACTATCTGACAATCTAACTTAACTTTCTTGTTAAATAATTGTAAACACTGTCTGATGTTTCTTTATTTCTCTCCCTTCTTATTCCTCCTCCTCCATTCTTTATATACTAGGTGTTTTATTCTTTGCCTTTAGTTAGTATTTGGATGTTCTGCTTTCTTTGCTATGATTTTAGTTTCTCTGGTGACATCTTTTTAGCCTTAGGAGTGCTTCCATCTAGAGCAGTCCATTTAAGATATCCTGTAGTGGTGGTTTATGAGAGGCAAACTCTCTCAACTTTCGTTTGTCTGGAAATTGTTTAATCCCTCCATCATATTTAAATGATAATCGTGCTGGATACAATATTCTTGGTTCGAGGCCCTTCTGTTTCATAACGTTAAATATATCATGCCATTCTCTTCTGGCCTGTAAGGTTTCTGTTGAGAAGTCTGATGATAGTCTGATGGGTTTTCCTTTGTAGGTGATCTTTTCTCTCTCTAGCTGCCTTTAATACCCTGTCTTTATCTTTGATCTTTGCCATCTTAATTATTATGTGTCTTGGTGTTGTCTTCCTTGGGTCCCTTGTGTTGGGAGATCTATGAGCTTAGGTGGACTGCGAGACTACTTCCTTCCCCAGCGAGGGAAAGTTTTCAGCAGTTATTTCTTCAAAGACACTTTCTATCCCTTTTTCTCTCTCTTCTTCCTCTGGTACTCCTATAATGCGAATATTGTTCCGTTTGGATTGGTCACACAGTTCTCTTAATATTCTTCATTCCTAGAAATCCTTTTATCTCTCTCTGCCTCAGCTTCTCTGTATTCCTGTTCTCTGATTTCTATTCCATTAACA
>JAVSCE010019045.1:0-106877 GCA_032199065.1 Smutsia gigantea
TGTCTCACATATGCTGGCGCTCCTGTTTGGGTGCATATATATTTATAATGGTTATATCTTCTTGTTGGACTGACCCCTTTATCATTATGTAATGTCCTTCTTTATCTTTTGCTACTTTCTTCGTTTTGAAGTCTGTTTTGTCTGATACAAGTACTGCAACACCTGCTTCTTTCTCTTTGTTGTTTGCATGAAATATCTTTTTCCATCCCTTCACTTTTAGTCTGTGTATATCTTTTGGATTTGGTGAGTTTCTTGTAGGCAGCATATAGATGGGTCTTTTTATCCATTCTGTTACTCTGTGTCTTTTGATTTGTGCATTCAATCCATTTATATTTAGGGTGATTATTGATAGGTATGTACTTATTGCCATTGCTGGCTTTAGATTCGTGGTTACCAAGGGTTCAGGGGTTGCTTCTTTACTATCTAACAATTTAACTTAACTTTCTTGTTAAGTTATTGTAAACACAGTCTGATGTTTCTTTCTTTCTCTCCCTTCTTATTCCTCCTCCTCCATTCTTTCTATAATAGGTGTTTTATTCTTTGCCTTTAGTTGGTATTTGGATGGTCTGCTTTCTTTGCTATGATTTTTTTTCCCTCTGGTGACATCTTTTTAGCCTTAGGTGTGCTTCCATCTAGAGCAGTCCATTTAAGATATCCTGTAGTGGTGGTTTATGAGAGGCAAACTCTCTCAACTTTCGTTTGTCTGGAAATTGTTTAATCCCTCCATCATATTTAAGTGATAATCGTGCTGGATACAATATTCTTGGTTGAGGCCCTTCTGTTTCATTATGTTACATATATCATGCCATTCTCTTCTGGCCTGTAAGGTTTCTGTTGAGAAGTCTGATGATAGTCTGATGGGTTTTCCTTTGTAGGTGATCTTTTTTCTCTCTCTAGCTGCCTTTAATACCTGTCTTTATCTTTGATCTTTGCCATCTTAATTATTATGTGTCTTGGTGTTGTCTTCCTTGGGTCCCTTGTGTTGGGAGATCTATGAGCTTCGGTGGACTGCGAGACTGCTTCCTTCCCCAGCGAGGGAAAGTTTTCAGCAATTATTTCTTCAAAGACACTTTCTATCCCTTTTTTTTTTTTTTTTTCCTCTGGTACTCCTATAATGCGAATGTTGTTCCGTTTGGATTGGTCACACAGTTCTCTTAATATTCTTTCATTCCTAGAAATCCTTTTATCTCTCTCTGCCTCAGCTGCTCTGTACTCCTGTTCTCTGTTTTCTATTCCATTAACAGTCTCTCGCATCTCATCCATTCTGCTGTTAAGCCCGTCGATCGCTTGTCTGATTTCTGTATTGTCTTTCCTCAGTTCCCCCACTTCCTCCCTCAGCTCTTGCACATTTCTCTATAGGTCCATCAGCATGGTTATGACTTTTATTCTAAATTCTTTTTCAGGGAGGTTGTGCATTTCCATCCCTTCAGACTCCCTCTCTGGGGTTGTCTGGTTGATTTTGGTCTGAACCATATTCCTCTGTCTTTTCATGGCTGTATAATTTGGTCACTGATGGTTGCCACGTATGTCAGCTGGGCTCTTTAAGACTTTAAAAAGAGAAGAAAAAAAAAGAGAAAAAAAAGAAAGAAAAAAAAAGAAAAAAAGAAAAAAGAAAGAAAAGAAAAAACAAAAACAAAACAAAACAAAAACAAAAAAATGCCCACCGGACGTAGATTCTGTGGGAATGCTCTAGGTGGCGCTATTGCCCCACTATTCCACAGCTGTGACTGTGCCGCTCCGCAGGGCCCTTTATTGCTCTGGCAGGGGTGGGAACGAATAGGAGGCTGTTGATCTCAGTGAGAAGTGTTAAGTATGGCTGCGCTTCCTCAGTCGCCAGCTAAGGCGTCTGAAACTCCCCAGGACTCCCAGCCTGCTGGGCTGAGTGTGCTGGGGCGATCCGGCTCCTCCGCTGGGCTCCTGTCTCTTTAAGACCGCTGAGGAAAGCGTGCACTTTTTTTTTCCTTCCCAGAGCCGGCTGCAAGCCCCCTGCCGCGTTCCCCGCTCAGATCCTGCCCCTCTGTCTCTCCAATCTCCGCTGCACTGCGCAATGTGGGTCAGCGCTCCCCGCGCAGATCACCGGGGCTGGCTACTTCGCGGGGTGCACTTCCACTCCCTCCCGGCTCTGAATCCTCTCCTCCCGCCGGTGCGCTGGGGTGGGGGAGGGCTCGGGTCCCGCCGGGTCGCGGCTCCATATCTTACCCGCCTCTTGGGGTGCCGAGTCCTCTCGGGTGTAGCTGCACGCTGTGCGCTTTCCTGTGTATTCTCGTCTCTCTTTTAGGAGTAGATGTATTTTCTGTGTTTTCGTAGATAAATATAGTGTTGGGAGGAGATTTCTGCCGCCCTGCTCACACCGCCATCTTCCCGGAAGTCTGTTTTCTTCTTATGGCTGAATAATATTCCATTGTGTATATGTACCACCTCTTCTTTATCCATTCATCTACTGATGGACAATTAGGTTGCTTCCATTTCTTGGCTATTGTAAATAGTGCTGCGATAAACACAGGGGTGCATCTGTCTTTTTCAAACTGGGCTGCTGCATTCTTAGGGTAAATTCCTAGGAGTGGAATTCCTGGGTCAAATGGTATTTCTATTTTGAGTTTTTTGAGGAACCTCCATACTGCTTTCCACAATGGTTGAACTAATTTGCAGTCCCACCAGCAGTGTAGGAGGGTTCCCTTTTCTCCACATCCTTGCCAACATTTGTTGTTGTTTGTGTTTTTGGATGTTGGCTATCCTCACTGGTGTAAGGTGGTATCTCATGTGGTTTTTATCTGCATTTCTCTGATGATTAGTGATGTGGAGCATCTTTTCATGTGCCTGTTGGCCATCTGGATTTCTTCTTTGGAGAAGTGTCTATTCATGTCATCCTTGAACTCTTTAAAGCTGCAAATCAGTCATTGGGTGCTTTGCTAACTGTGTTCTGGGCTCCTGTGGGGCAAATAACTGTGCTCTTCTGCATACCAAGCAGACCTTTCTCTGTGCCAGGAAAATGAATTTCTCCTGGTGTTCATTGCTCTAATCATATCCAGAGCCAGTCTGACCAAATATGTTTCCATCCCATTTTGCCTTATGCAAAACTTTAATCTCAACTTTCCTACATCACTGTGAATGATTCACAGCCTCCCAATGCCAAGGAAATGCACTGTTTGATCTGCCAATCCATATACAGTAGATTTATTGGAGGAAAATAAAGGAGCGTTGATACTATAAACTATCAGGATATAATCACCCATGTGCATGTGCATCTCAAAAATTTTCTACTTAGGAGAAGAACTGGGCAGCTGACCAACAACGTGGTGCTGAATTTATGTCCTCAGCATAAGTATCAAAAAGAGGAGGGCAGTGGACTTGTATCTTTGCAGACTTCTATGGTACCTGATGTGGGACCAGCCAACCCCCACACTCCCTGAACTTGGGCAGCTGGCCTAGAAAAGGCCCTGGAAGGACAGCTGGGTTGCAGGATGCAACCAATTATGGATACAAGAGTTATGGCACAAGCCCAGCATAAGGAATGCTGGCTCTGCTCTCCATTTGCTGTGTGACTCTGAGCAGGTAATTTACCTTCTCTGAGCTTTAGTTTCTTCACCTGCCAGCTTAACAGTCCAGGTGGTTGTGGAGATTAGATGAGGTCCTGGGTGGGGTCATTATTGAACACCATCTATGTGCCAGGCCCTAGCCTTTGCTCTTGGGAGCAGCTGAGAAAAAAGGCAGGCTGGGCCCTTGCCCTCAGTGCTTAGAGAGAACAGACCAGGAGCAAACTCATGGCCGGGATTAGCTCAGACAGTGAAAGGTGAGATGGTGCAGTGTCTTTATCATACAACCCACTTCTACTCACATTTCTCTATTCCTGGCAGGCCAAAGGGCTCCACCTGGGACAGGCAGGACCCCTTTGCCCTCATCCGCAGTTCCTTCCATTTGGTGAGCAAAGACTTAATAATTTACAAAGCACTAGGGCTTCGTATATCTGAACCCCTTCATTTATCTACAGATAGGAACACTGAGGTCAAGGCGAGGGGGAGGGCCTCACCCAGTGTCAGGCTCACAGACTCGGCCCTGGCCCCGAGCTGACTCCCGCTGCACAGCCCCCTGCTGCCCCACACGGCCTCCAGGAGGCCCTCTCAGTTCTGTGATTCCCTGCCTCTTCCCAGCCTCCAGGCCCTAAATATCCACACCCCTCATCACCATCATTTTACATTCTCATTATTGGGGTGACATTCCTCAATTAAAAACACAAGTCTCTGAATATTCCTTATTAAATATGGATATCTGGTCTTGAAAGAATACATATTCATTAGCACAAATAAGTTATTCATTAGCTCTCAGATGAGGCTTGGAAAGAAATGGGACATGACACAGGTGAGTCTTGAGACAAGCCTAGTCATGGTTCCAGTGTAAGCCTCCATTCATTCCTTCCTCCCTCCCTTCCTGCTGCACTGACCAGGTGCCCCCTGCCTGCGGGTGCGGGGCTGTGTCCTGGAGGCCCAGCTGAGAGCTCGCCACAGTCCCCACCCCCACAGGGCTGCCTTCCAAGAGGGAGGGACAGTTGGTACTCACATGAATCGGAAGGTCACAGAGTTGATGAACCCAGGACAGAAACAGTAGAGCATCATGGAATCGAAAGTGGCTTCATAGGAGACAGGGGCTACCTTAGACAAGGCGGTCCATGAAGGCCCCAGGTGGAGGGCTAAGACCCACCCTAATGGGCAGGCCCCTCCCACAGCAACGTGGGCCTCTGAGAATAGGCCTACCCTTGAGCCAGGGAGCCTGGAATGGGAAGTGGGTGGTGACAGAGGGGGAAGCTGGAGAGAAAGGAGGAGGCAAGAGACACACCCCCGTTTGCACATCTGTGTGGGGCTTGCGATGTGGGAGCGTATCAGACCAGGCCGCAGCACCAGGGTAGCCCAGAGCCAGGCCGACCCTCTGTGCCCTGGAATTTTCTCTGCCCAAGCTGCTGTTTCCTGCAGAATGGACACTTGAGAGGTCATTGTCCAAAGTGAGCAGGAATAAGAAACACTGTCCACACGGGGCTCCTTTACTATGTCTGTTCTCGGGGGGTCCTGCGTTTATTTAATCAGGCCTCTGAGGGCCAGTGCCACTGATGGGGACGTTTGTGTGAGCTTGGAAGACTTGAGAAAGTCACTCACACACACACACACACACACCTGTACACGCATGTACATACACACAAACACACACTACCCACAAACACGTACACACACATACACTCACACACCCACAGTGAGACCATTATCTGTTCATTGCTGTAGTTAACACGGAAGCCCTTTCCCCAACAAACGTTACTCTTTGGGAATTGAAATGTAGACAGAAGCACGGTTCCTGCAGAATCAAACGAATGCTGTTTCTACCTCCTTACAAGGTTGGTTCTGTGATATTAAAGGGATTATCCAGGACAGGAGATCTGAGGGAGATTTAGCTGCAAGCCAGGCTGTTCTCCACTGAGACGTGATGCACCAGTTGAACCTGATTCCCGAATGAGGGGAATAAATTCATGAAAGAGCCCCAGACTTCCTTCACCACGTGCTCTGATGGGCCAGGAGCGCATCGGCGCCGCTAAAGGCACTCACCGGGTGCTCCTTTCGGGGAATCTCTGAAGTCCTGGGGGGTGTCCCCACGGCGGGAACACACAGGGCTGCACTTCCTGCTCCCCCGTGATGCTGGGCCATGTGACCCGTCCTGGCCAATGAGCTGTGGGCACAGTAATGGCTTTGCCCACAAGCTGGGGAGCTTAACTGCCAGCGTGAGATGCCCTCCCACAAGCCCACCTGCTTTCTTCCACAGCAATGGTGACATAGGACACGGGGCTGCTCCCACCCCCTTGGTCACAAGTGAGGAGACTCTGAGCACAGCTCCCCGCCACTCCTCTGTGGCCCTGTGGTTTGAGCAAGAAATCAGCCATCATGATGGGCAGGGCCTCGGAGCTTGGGAGGCGGTTTGTTACACAGCATCGTCCAGCCTCCCTAAGAGTGTGTCAGTGTGTTCACAGTGACCCACCCCCAGGAGGAGAACCGCTGCCGCTCCCTGAGGGCTCCCATGTTCAGGCAGTGTGCTCTTCCGTACAGCACACAGAAGGGGTGTGATAAATCCGCGGGTGTAGTAATCATTGTTCTCCATTTAACAAAGGAGCAAACTGTTAGCATCCATGAGCGTGTAAAATGTGGCAGGCATTTGCTAAGCACTGGGACATGGTAACTTCTTTAAGCCTCACAATAGCCCTGGGAAGAAAGTGCTTTTATTATTCCATTTTACAGGTGAGGAAACTGAGGTTCACAGAGGTCATACATATACCTGGGACCACAGAACCAGTAAGTGGCAAAGCTGGAATTTGAAGCAAGTACCATGTGACTCCTGATCTGGGGTTCATGCTGAATCCACCTGGGGCATTGGTGGTGACCCTAAAGGCTGGGGCAGATGCCCAGGGCCTTTGTGCTCTCTGACAGCTGCCACATCCAGTCCTGAGGGTGCCTGGGGAGAGCAAGTGTCAGAGCCCCTGGAGGCTGTGGGGGGATGCCACCCATGGGCACAGGTTCAGCGTAGTGAGGAAAACCCTTCACCCACTTTGCATTCAGCCAAGAGGCTTCAGCCTTTAACCTCCAGGCCTCTGTCTGGAATGGGCCCCTCTTTGGAGTAAACCACACTGATTCCGCCTAACTAGCTCCTCAAATGAAATCACTGGTTACTGGGGAGCTGCATCCTCACCAACTCTGCCCTGGCGCACTGAGTGGGGAACTGCAGACAAACACACTTCTCTGTAAAATAAATGGATGCAGTTCATCCCCAGGGCCCACGCCTATCACAGGTCTGGGCCTCACTTTCACAAAAGGCCTGAATCTTACACTTTGGGAGTTGCCTCTAAGAAGCTGCATGGAGTCCAGGAGAAACCACGGCTGGTGAGATCCAATGCCCAGAGCAGCCTCCTGAGGGGTTCCTGTGGCCACTCTGATCCAGGCTTTCCCTGCAGTCACTCCTCCAGCCCCACAGCAGCCCTGGGAGCTCATGCCGCGGGAAGCTCATGTGACAGGCAGGGAAACTGAGGCACAGAGAAGTCAAGGGACTTGCCCAGGAATTTGAACCCGGGTAGTTTGGCCACAAAGCTCATGCACTTAACCACAAGGCCCATCCTCCGTCTGCCCTTTCTCCCACCCCGTCCTCATGCCTGAGCACACCTGGAATTAGAACATTTAAAAAAATCAATATAGTTCTTATTTTCTGAACAGCACGATGATAAAGAGTTTCTTGTTCACTTCAACATTTCAGCCAGCCCCTGTTTTTCATAACCCTTTTTCAGCATTTCTTCATTCATAAATAAACCAGGAGCTCCCCCGGGGCTGCCCTTTTGTCCTTTTGGACTGACCTGCACTCAGCACCGCATCCTCCATGCCAGGGGCAATAGTGTAAGGGGATTACTTTAGAGGATGAAGTGAAATATTATGTGTGAAGCACTTGGAGCAGGCCTGGACCAGAGTGAACATTCTGTGGGTATTAGTTATTATTTTATTATTATTATTATTCCCTTTGTGGGTAAAATTGTAATATTTCCAGAATATCTCATGTGGCTTTAGTGCATCTGCATATCAACAGGCATTCCTCAGGGGTGGAGAATAGTAGTTCATCTCCATATCAGTGAATAATTACCTGGGCAATGGAGGGCTTATCTGAACTTGAGAGGTGACGGGGAGGGCCCATTTTGCTTCTTCCAGAGCAGGAAAGAGAGATAGCCCCAGACTGCAGTTTGTAGGCAATAAACAGATTTTAAACTTTATTTCTCCCTTTGACTGATTTCAGTTTTAGAGGTATTTTGTTCTGGGATTTCCTCTCCCTGGAGTTACACCCTTGTTAAAATATTATTGTCTGGGGTGGACCTATTCTTAGCAAATTACCTCTCAGTGAATGAATCCATTCCCTAATCCTTCAGGTTGTCATCAAGCCCATGCCATGTGCTAGGCAAGTGGTTCGAGGTGCAGGGGACACAGCAGTGTGCTAGATTCTCCCAGGGCTGGTGTTAGGACTCAACACTGAATCAGACAAATAAGAAAACGTCAAGCAGTGAGAAGTGCTCTGAAGAGGGTTGTGTGGGACAATGTGACTGCAGGGTTGGGCGGCTGAGTTTGCTCTCCTCGTTCCCTCTATGAGCCACAATGAAGAACTGAAGGGCAGAGACACAGTAGTGAAGCGGAGCAAACGTTTTATCGAATACTTTCCAAGGCAGGAATGGGCCAGAGTCAAAGGTAGACAAGGCAGATTTGCTTGAATAAAGCAGAGAGGAAGGGGAAGCTCATTGACAGGAACTTGCAAGCTGAAATCAGAGATTTCGGTAGCCCCTCCCTACTCTCTGAAGTAGGACAGAGAAAGTGAAGACTTGTGCTTAAAGTCTGGAAAACAGAATGAAATAGCAAGTAACAAAGACACCACTGGAAGAGCACAGAGACAAAATGTAATAAGTTGAGCAGTAAGAAGTCTTTTAAAAATACACACTCCCAGAAAGGGGCATGCAGGCAACCTCAGAGAATAGGCGCACTTACGGGCTTAGGATTCTGTCTTTTAAGGCTTTCAAGAATGGGATAAAGGTAAAGGGTTAGGGGGGCACAGGCTTGTTATGATGTCTATCTCCAGTGAGAGATAATATGTCATCATCTATAGTCAGTCTTCTAGATAATTCTGTAGGATAAACTTCCTGTTCTTCTCCAAGATAGTAGCTACCCCCAGGCACTGGGAACATATCAGTTTAGATTGGTTGCCTTGCCTTAAGATAGGTTGTTGGCTGATTACCAAAGAATATGCCAGGAATCTAACTTTCCAATTCTCTTTTAAAATGGAATCTTAGACTTAAGATAAGTCCCTCCTGTTCTTATTATGCTATTCATCGCTCAGCAGTTTTTAGGAAAATTAATCATGATGCTTGTCCCATGTCTCTGCCCTATCTCACCTGCATTAGCTAGTCTCAAGGTCAGCTCAGATTCAGAACATGCAGAATGAACTCACATTGCAAAGGGCATTAACTCTGTAAGTCCTCTCTGGCTTTATCTGATTTTTTTCCACCCTTTTTTCATCCCATTCATACTTGTCTTTCTGCCTAACAGTGGGAACACAGTGGCTGTGCTCAGTGGGGTAGTTGAGGAAGGTGGTGCTATGGACTGAATATTTCTGTTCCCCCAAAATTCATATATTGAAACCCAAAGTGGTGGTGTTAGGAGGTGGGGACTTTGGGAGGCACTTAGGTCATGAGGGTAGAGACCTCATGAATGGGATTAGTGTCCTTATAAGAAAGGTTCCAAAGAGATTCCTTGCCCCTCTGCCTTGTGAGGACACAGTAAAAATGGCCATCCATGACCTAGAAAGTAGCTGGAGGCTTCATCTTGGAATTCTCAGACTCAGAACTGTGAAAACTAAATTGCTGTTGTTTATATAAGTCCTCCCTGTGAGTCCCAGTTGGTCAGTACTGTGCCCTCTGAGGCTAAGAGTGGTGAGGTATCTGCCCAAGGCCACCCAGCTATTAAGGGGCAGAGCAGGGATCTCACCTAGCAGTCTGACCCCAGAGACCATACCATCCATCCTCACATTCGGCTGTGCATCTGTGTCTAGTCTATGAGCCCCATTCGGGGCAAATGAGGCCCCCCCAGGTCAGCAGCTTGCCCAGTGCTGCACAGTGACCCTTTCTGGCTCAGACCAAGGCTGTCCCAGAATCTCTCAACTCAGTCCTCAGTGCCCCTTTGGCTACAGCAGATGCAGGAGGGGAAGGGTTTGCTGGGAGTTGACTGACGGTAGGGGTGGAGTGGGAAAAGAGCTGGTGTCCTAAGCACAGAGGCCATCTGTCAGCCCCCTGCCCCCTGCCCCCCTCACCTTCCACGTGACCCACACTGCCCCCTGGGAAGGACAGGGCAGCCTTCACAGCAGTCACGGCCCAGCTGGGCAGAGTGAAGATGCTTCAAGGGGAGCTCTGTTCCTCCCCCTACAAATGTCCCTGGGGAAGAGCCGACCTCGGTGCCTGGGCCCCTCCTGAGTCAGAAAGCACCCAGACGAGGGGAGGTGGCCAACAGCTAAGCTCAACAGGCTAAACTCAACAGTCCTCAGCCTGCGTGAGACGTGCAAGTCACTTAACCCTTCATCACCTAATGCGTTAGTTTCCCCATCACTAAAGCGGATGTAATAATACCTCCCTCCTTGGATGATGGGGGCATTACATATATGAAATACTTAATAAGGGCCTGACGCATCATAAGCCCTTTATATCCTATTGATAACTTAATTAGAAGCAATCCTGGAATGGCAGAGTAAATACCTCCAAAAAGCCACTCCTCCGTAAAAGCAGTGAGAACACTAACAGAAAACACTGTCAAAATCAACTTTTTCAGAGTCCTGGATAATAACTGAATGCTAACAACTAGGAGGAGTGTTTATTCAGAAAAAATAGCCAAATCTCAGAAAGAACATCAAACTTTGTGCAATTTTAACTTGTCCTAACCCTATCCTCCATCTCCCCAGCTGTGTGGTCCCTTTGGAGACCAACAGCCTCACAACTATAGTAGCTGTGAGAATCAGCAGCCCAGCCGTTACTGCAGGGAGCAGAGGAAAAGACATTTCTCCAAAGAAGCTAGACAAAGGACCAGTAAGCACCTGAGATGTTCAACATCGTTAGTTGTGAGGGAAAGGCAAACCAAAACCTCAACGAGATATTACTGTACATTCACTAGGATGGCTACAATCAAAAAGCTAGACAATAACAAGTGTTGATGAGGATGTGGAGCATTCGGAAGCCTCATACATTGCTAGTGCGAATGTAAAGTGGTACACTCACTTTGGAGAATAGTCTTGCAGTTCCTCAAAAAGTTCAACAGTTACCATATGATCCAGCAGCTTCATTTCTTAGGTATATACCTAGGAGACTTAAAAACATGTGTTCACACAAAAACCTGGAAATGAATGTTCACAGAAGCATTATTTATAATTAGCCCAAAGTGGCAGCAACCCAAATATCTGTCAGCTGATGAATGGATAAGCAACAAAATGTGGTGGAATATTCCAGTGGAATATTATGCTACCATAAAAGGAAATGAAACACTAGTATATGCTACAACATGGATGAGCCTTGAAAATATTATGCTGAGTAAAAAGAAGCCAGGTACCAAAGACCACATTCCGTATGATTCCATTTATATGACATATCCAGGACAGGCGTTGAACAGAGTGGGTTCTTTGAAGTCAGAAATATGCTCTTAGCTCCCCCATCTGAGCCCCTTCCATCTTTCCTTTTCTCATGCTGACCTTTCCCTCTTGATTCGAAGCCTTAGCACATTGCTACCCCAGCAGCCTGGCGAGCCTACCCCTGTCTTCCCCCAGGCTATGTTCTGCTCATTCTTCCAGATTCAGCCAAATCTCACCTCCTTGTGGAGGTCATCCAGAAACCCCCTGCCTGGGCCAGCTCCCTGATCAAGTTGCCCATGGCTCATGAAATTTCCCCGTGTTAACACTCATCTCACTTGTCCAGGGCCTGTTCCTCCACTAGACCAAACTCCTTGTGGCCATAGGGGAGGTCTGGCTCGTTTACAGCCATAATCTCAGTGTCTCTCATGATGTCTGACACCTAATAGGTGCTCAATCAACACCCCTGAGTAAATGGCGGCCCAGGCTGCAGTGCCACACAGGACAAGCCCAGAAGCCCACCCTGCAGAGGCTCATCCTGCTGTGTGATCTTGGGCAAGACACCACTTGCTCATGGCTGAGTGTACACTGGATAGCTTCCTGGCAGGCCTGGTGTGAAAATCCAATTTAGTTGGCTCACATAACCTCTGCATGACAATACATAGTTTTTAGCAAGAGCTTTCCTTTATACAAGCTTTAGAGAAAAATAATCTAATCTCTCTTGTGGAGAGAGCTTTATGTAATTAGCAGCACTTAGCCGATGAAGAAAGTGAGGCTCAGCGAGGTGAAATGTCTGGCCTGAAGTCACACACAGATGGAGAGGCAGAACCTTCACTTTATTCGTTCACTCACACATTCATTCATTCACTGAATAAGTAGATGTTTGTTACTCATGCAAGGTGTTCTGGGCACTGGAGGATACAGTGGAGAAAAGACAAAAGTAGGCCTGACTCCAAGGGGCTGACATTCTAGAAGGGAAGGTAGTTAATGACTTTAGAGTATGGTATGTGCTGAGAAAGAGATAAAATATGGTGTTGACCGAAATGCGTGGAAGAGGCGGAATGACTATTTTATTTGTGCTGGTCAGTGAAGGCCTCACTGAGGAGATGGCCCTTGCCTGAGATCTGGTGAAGAACGTTCCGGGCAGAAGGAGCAGCACAGAGGCCTGCTTGGCTCCAGTGGAATAAGCCAGAGGGCAGGTGCAGAGGAGGAGGAACTGGCAGAGCAAGCATGCAGCACCTTGTAGGCAGTCACAAGGATTTTGGTCTGGCTGACGTGGGGGACAAGCATGCTGGGCCATGAAACAAAATGTGCAAACTGCATGTTCCATGTAACATTAACCTCTGCAGAGGAGCCCCCAGCCCGCATTCTGGTGGTCTGCACTTCTCCCTTCTCCCCTTCCCATAATGGCCATGCTTTTTAAAGGGACGTTTTGGGGGCCCTTTCCTTAGCTAACTGCTCCTAGAGAAATCAGGAAAGAACATTTCCCTCTGGTGGGAAGAAGGAGCCTGGGGAGAGGTGGGCTGGGGACAGGGAGGGTGAGTAAGGAGGCAGCTGCTTGGTTTAGAAACATGTTCTCCCAAGATCCCAGATGTTGGAAAGAGAAATGCCAGCTGGGATAGATGCATATGAACCCTCCACATGCAGGTTCATGCCTTGAACAGTAGCATAGTTTTCGCAAACTGCTCATTAAATAGAGTAAGGCCCCAGATGAAGAGGTGTAATTACAGTTACTTCATCCCTCTGCAGGTGCAGGCAAGAAGCTTGATGCTCTCCCGGAGCAGGACTCAGCTCTCTCCTGGGCTCTCCCGGAGCAGGACAGGTGCTTCCCAGACTGGGGCCCTATTGGCCCCTTGGCTGGACTTCTCAACATCACAAGGCTAAGGGTTTTTTTTCCTCCTCTATATTCCACATAGGCAGGATAGATTTCACCTTGGTGCCTGACACCAGCCCTGTGGGCCAAATAATGATGAGACATGAGTGAAGAGAGCAGAGATGCTGGGCGATGGTCCCCAAGTCCTTCAGAGACATCCCCCAAAAGGTCAAGATCAAAGGTATTCAATTTGAGAGACCTCGCAAGCCACTAGTAACGGGCATGAGTTTCCTTTGAAAGGGGGAAAACCCTGGCCAGCACAAGCACTAGTGGCGGTTCATGTTGCTCCGCTAGTGGCCCTGGGGGCAGCGCTCGGAACAGTATTATGAGTGGTGTAAGGAGTGGTTCAGAGCCAGGCTGCCCGGGGTTCAAGTTCCTGCTCATGTTACTGTACCCCTCTTTGCCTCAGTTCCCTCACCTGAAAGTAAGGAGTCTCAGGACGGACGAGACAGGGTTGTTCTAGAGATTAAATGAGTTATTAGTATCGTCAAGCAGTCAGAATGGCATCTGGCACATGGGTCAAGCCTGGTGGCGGTCGCTGCTGGAAATCATGAGTACAGCCCTGATCTCTGGACACAGCCGTAATGTTTTCAGAATTAAAAAAAAAACTGGTTGAAGGAGGGTGATGAGCTCTCTAGGATGGCACCGACGGCTGGGAGGGAGCTGAGGCTGGGTGAGTGGCAGTTGGGTTGTTTTTATGCCAAGCACGCTGATGCGTCCATTCCTAAGCCGCTCATTGAGGCGCGGGGCAATGCACTGCTATGAATGGCCAGCCTTGGTAATGTGGCCACGCCCCAACTCAGGGGGCGGAGTCCGCCTATCAATCAACAGGAATGACGGTGAAGAAGGGGCTGCTCCCAAAAGAAAACCTGGCAGGTGTGATCAGAAGGTGGGGAGGTGGGTGCTGAGCAGGGAACCACTTCACATCCTTTATGTAACATTGGTCCTAGATCTGTGAGCAAACACTGGAGTTCTGAGCCAAGAGGGGAGGCCATTTAACTGGCCAGATAAGGAAACCCACCACCCTTTTGTACAGCTCCAGTCCTCAGGCCAAAGGTTAGAGGCTCCATGCGAGGAAGAACTTTCTAACAGTTAATGCTGTCCCTAATGAAACAGGTGGCCTTGCAGAGGAGGAACTGTGTGCTTCCCAAAGTTGAACCGGAGTTTTCAGGGGGTATTGTAGACTTAGGAAAACATCTCCGTCATCATAATGGAAGATCCTGCGATGTTTTCCAAACATCTCTCACAATTTTATCCTCTTCCTTATACACCATCTGAACTACGTTTTAGTAAATATTTTATTTGCATATATTTATGTATTTTACCTATATATATGTGTATTTAAAAGAAATAGTAGTTATCAGGGCCTAGGTGTAGGGGGCAATGGGGAGTTTGTATAAAGGGCACAGAGTTTCAGTTTTGAAAGATGAAAACGTTCCAGAGATGGATGGTGGTGATGCTGCCCAACCAGGTGAATGTACTTAACGCCACTCACCTGTACACCTAAAAATGGCTCAGGTGGCAAATTTAACATAAGCATGTTTTACCACAAGAAAAAATTTAACTTAAAAGAGAAAAAAAAGAAACACACACACACACACACACACATGCCACTGTCAAAAATGGAAAACCAGTATCATGTCCCTAAAGAGAAGAAAATAGTGAAAATAAAAGCAATTAAAACAAAATATTGATGTGAAATTCTAGCCTTATACTGTGACCCACAGAAGGCCCTGAACCTGAGGCATTGATCTCTCATTTTTCAAATGAGTATTAGCAAGAGCTACACAATTGAGTAAACTATATTAACACTAACCTTTGACTTTCTTATTGACAAAATCAACAAAAGAGAAAGAGAATTAAGCTAGGAATATCTTTCCTTGCTATGAGTCAGTGTTATTTTAGTGCAGTGTCTATGTAACTGTCTGAGATCATCTCTGAACCCCGAGCAGTTTTAGATGCTTTCCCTCAGTTTCCAAGGAGGAGCCTAAGGGTGTAATGCTCACACTGGGCACTGGGTCTCCTCTCCCTCTCCTCCTTTCCTCCTTTAATCAAAGATCCCAGTGTTGATCATGGATGTTTCCAGACTTCGGATTTTATTTGATAAAAGAGATCTGTTGTTTTAAAAAATATGTTTGGAAACTATTGATCTAGACCTGGGAAGGTGCTTTTAACTTTAAGATTCCAAGATTCATCTTAATTATGATCATTCTCAAGCCAAACACACCCATTTCCTTTATTTTTTTAATGACATGTTTTTCAGACCAGGTTTTCCCTACCCCAAGTCCACTGCCCTTTCTTCTTGTAATTAATCCTATTTTCCTTGGTGAGACACCTCTTTCCCACACTCTGTCTGTGTAGTTTGGCTGAATATATGGCCATACATGTGACCTGAATCTGGCCAATCAGAAAACTATAATCCTGTGATCATGGTGATTGGCTAAGATGTGATCACGTGACCCAAATAGAGTTAATAAAAGCCAGTTTCAGCTTCCAGCTGGTGCTCTCTTTCGCCTAGTGTTGCTGAGAAGTTACGGTGTTGGCCTGGAGCAGCTGGCTGTCACCTTACTATAGGTGCCTGAAATACAGTCAACCCAGTTGAATGAAAGATGGAAAAAGAGAGCCACATGGTAACATCCTCTGAGTTTCCAGATCCAGTGATACCTAAAGCAAAAATCCCCACACTACTTCAAATTTAAGACCCAATAAGAATCCCTGGCTTACCGAACCCAGCTTGAGTTGGAGTTTCTGTCACTTGCAAACAAAGAATCCTGACTGATACAAGACACTCTTTCTCATGAACCTTTTCTTAAAGCTACTATATGATTATTGCATGCTCTCATAAACAGTAAATACAAAACATCAGACTGGCAAAGAACTTCTGGGTCCGTGATGGATATTTTTTTTCCCCCTAGAATCCAAGGAAATAGACCAGAGACTGTCATATGTTCATGTCTTGACATCAGTCACTTTCTTTGTTAATTGAAAATTGTCTAATATAAAAAAAAAAAGTCTTTGTGTTCTGCTCTATAAGACGTGCAAAGTGTGAGTCCTCAGGGCTGCCCAAGCTCAGCTCTGCCCTTTTGTAAAAAACACCGGTCATTTTGTCTCTGAAGATGCGATTCCATTGCTCACACATCTGGCTGTTGCATCCAAAAACAATATTTTGCTTTGGCTTAAGAGCCTATCTCAACATAAACATCTGAGCTCCTGAATGTTGCTCTAACAGCTTGACAACTCTGTAGGTGTAGAGCTGGCTGCCGGCCAATCCAAATTTTTCTGCTTCTTTCTTTTAATATAAACAGGGCCTTTGAAGAACTGTGGATTCATTGAATGAACAAATGAACTTGTTTACATAAAACATGCAGGGAGAAATTTCCACTGTGCTTCAGCATATAATTTCAGTCTGTTTTCTGATGGGCCAGCACATTACGGAGGTTGTTTTCTTAGACAAGGATGCCTTCCTCCATATGTCAGCCTAATTATTCATCCCAGTCAATAAGTTTGAGAAATGATGAGGGGGGTGGGTGGGAAGGAGCAGTATTAAATTCTGCTGTGTTGGTTCACAAAGAATGGACTATTGAGTCCGGAAGACCCCTGCTCAGTTATATGAAAGTAAGAAATGAAGAGTGATTTACTTTAATTTATAGAAGGTAAAATGAGCAAGGAAGTCACTGAGGACAGGCATTGGGTGGGATGATTAATGATGGTTTTATGTTATTCTGGGAATATAAAGGTTGCCTTTTGCAGTCTCTTGCGTGGAACCCTATGAATCATCTCTTGGTTAATGAAGAGGCCCCTCCTACCACTCTTCTTGGTAATGACAGGTCACTCTAGGGGGAGGCCAAGAGTTTTCAGAAAATGGTTTGGGTGATGACGTGACATCCAGAGGGAGAACATTCTGGTGGGGAAGGAACAGAGAGGGCTAGGAGGCGGTTTGGGCCTGAGATGGCAGTGGGGGTGGGGTGGGGTGGGGAGGTGGGGGAAAGTTGGTGGCCATAGAAACATACCCTTGGAGAGCCCCTGGGGCATCCGTGGGGGCAAAACAATCTCACAAGTGATGACCACCGAGCTGATGCCAGACACCCTCCTACCCTTCCCCCCTATTGTTATGAATTCTTACTCTTTATCATGGGCCGATGGTGAGTTAGTTTGGTCAGGAATGGGAATGAGAAAAGTCTATGTATAAAACAAATAAAATAAGCCCTCCTCTATGGGATTCAGTTTTATCATTATTTCTTTTGAATGGCTCTTAAACTCATACCTCTGAGATGTACCTCTGAGACCCCAAGATAAAATCATGGAGCGTTTAATCAGTGTCATCCTGTCCGTCAAGAGCCTGCTTGTGCACCTCCGCCCCCCACCCCCAGCAAGCCACGTAAGAACAAGAATGAAAACAACTCTAATGGAGCCGACATGTAGTGAGCGCCTCTGAGCCAAGCCCTGTTCTTACACTGCGTGAGAAAAGACCCTGTTAATGCTGTTCTGCAGAGGAAGAAACGGAAGCACAAGCAAATTAAGCATCTTGCCCACGCTGATGTGTCTAACGAATGACGCAGCCAGGATTTGAATGTGGGTGGACATTCAGGCCCTAGGTGAGAGTGAAAATGCACACAAAGAAAAGAGTGAGCTAAGAATTCGAGTCTTCATAGACTGGAGAATGAGGGGCGGTTTCCAGACAAGGGGATGGAAAGTGTTGGGTGTGTGGTGCAAGAGACTTAAGCAAGACGGACTTTTGAAATCAGAAGAAGGAAAATGGTACATTAAGGGACACATGGGACACAAAGGGGGGACCTGACCCCACCACTGGCTTGGAGCACCTGAATCGTGAGAAAAAAACAAAACAAAACAAAACCTCCACTTGAGAGGGATCCCATGTCCTTGGAGAAAATCAGATTTCGGTTAAGGTTGATCCATGACAGAACTGTTGGGAGAGACATTTGAAGATATTGGGGAAGGAAGGAGATTTTTGATTAAACAGTTGCTTCAAAGATTTTAGGGGGCAGAGAAGAGGATAGGTGAGGGAAAAGATCAGAGGGGGCAAAAATTGGGAGAGAAAGTAAAAATACTGTTAATAGGGGGAAAAAGAACCAATACACAGATAAAAGGAGTCCCTGAAGCCCGGGAACAAAACAAATTCTAAAAACTGTAATTCAAGAAAATTTTCCTAAGACTAAAGTAAAAATGATCTGAAGCTATTGAAAGGTTACAGTGAATCCTGACACTAGTGACCGTAATAACTGACATCAAGTTCATGTAAAATTCCTAGACTTTAAAGAAAATGAAAAAAAATAAACCTTTTGGACACATGATTGAAATGTCCAGAGGGGAGCAGCTGGACTTCAGGCCTGTCTGGATCCTTTGGCTTAAATTATTTCATCAGAACCTGACCTTTCTGACTTTTTACCTCTCACGTTTGTTTCCGTCATGTGGCTTCACGGGCTGGCAAATTTTCTCCATATGGTATCTCTCAGAATTTCTCAGTGTACATTATTATAACATAAAATCCAGCACAAAAGCATGTCTTTTTATTTAACAGTGTCAATGACACTTTAAGAAGTGCATTTCAGGGGCCACCTGGGAGCTGGTCCAGGTAGCCAGGGAGTCAGATGCTCTGATTGGCCAGGCGTGGGTCAGATGGTGACATAGCACTGTATTGTCCCCTCCTTGATTCTTTCCGAGGGAGTTCAAGTCAGTACTTGGAAACGAATCCCCAGTCTTCCCTCACACAGTTGGATCCTTCATCCTATTGCTGTGGAAAGGCTCGGGTGGGAAAGGAGCATGGGGCAGCACAGCCAGGGTCAAGCCTGGGTCTGTCCACTCCCTGGGCAGAGCCAAACCACTCGCCACTTGGGTCACGCAAGAACTCAAGTTGGCCTTTGCTTTCCAACTGTCCGTTCTCCCACCTGGCTAATGAACAGTGAGCGGGGTGTGTGAGAGCCCCCCTTCCCTACCTACCTGGCTGGAAACAGGAGGAAGACGGTGGCTAGAGGGGAGGAAGGAAGCCTGCCTGAGCTGCAGTCCTGCCCAGCCTACCCCATGAGGTGAGAGACAACTGCCTGCTAAGGTCACAGGTTACCTGGTTACAGATTCCTCCTGCAACCCAGAATCACTCACCACCAGTACTGTATCTCTGGGTTTGGGCTAACTTTGACATTCACTGCTTACCACTTTACCACTCCTTTCTCCCATCTTGTTTTTGTCTTGGGCTCTGTGTCCCAGTTAGAAAGAGGAGGCAGTAAATGCCCAACCCAGTGTAGCAGGGTAACAAAACGTATTGGGATTCACAACCAAGGACTATTCTGGAATGAAAATCATGCATCTGACCTCACCTTCCCTTGCACTCTATCATTTTGGAATCTAAGTATGGCAAACAGGGCACATGAGGACACAGATTCTCTGAATAGCCCTTGAGTAATTCTGATTTAGGCTGTTAATCTTGCACAGGCATAAAGAAATAACCAAACTCATATTTACTTGTACCCCACCCAGTATACAGATCATTGCAAATAATACATAACATGCATATGAACCAAAATACTGGATACTTTGTCCTGGAAATTCTCTGAATAGGACTTCTTCCAATAACCCAGAAAGCCAACCCAACATCATTAGGAGGCCCTTTTCCATTTAGCAGCTAAATGGCAGGTCTGTGGGGATGTTACTGGCCCATGTTGGTTTTATGGGATGGAAACCTGCTTTGGCTCTATCTCCAATAAGTTCAGCTTCAAAATATTTGCTCTTAAATGGGTTAACTGTTTTCTCCTGACCACACTGAAGCTGGCAGTAAGGGATGGACAGTTAACCTTAACACTCATTTTCCCAGGGAAGAAAGTAATTCATCATCACATAGCAGCCAGCTTGGTGCACCAGGCTGCGACCTGGTGTGGAGTGAGCCAGACTTGGGTTAGCCTAAGAGGCCATGAGGGGGCCAGAGCCACAGAGAAGGTCCCTGGCAGAAGAGAGGGTGAAAAATGCCCCACTTTCTCCCTTCCTCCAGTCTCGAGTCCCCTGGCAGAGCTTTCCATTGCCCGAGCCTGGCCCTATGCCCAATGGCAGGGGAGCCTGGGGAAGCAGGGGTCAGGCTCTTGTGCCCCAGAGCAGAGCAGAAGGGCAGGCAGAGGATCTGAGGCCAGTGACCAGAGAGAGTAAGAAACTGGTGAAGTAGTGGTCTTTTCCAAATGCTGGGCCTGGATGCGAGGCCTCTCACTGACATTTCTGAATCCTGCTAATCTCCCAGGAGCCCTTCAGCGTTGCTCCTGAAATGCTCAACCTCTTCCTAGCCTCAGTTTCCCCACTTAAACAGCAGAGATGATAATAATAGGACCTCCCTTATAAGGTTGGTGTGATAACTATATTTGAGTAGTCAGGGGAGCTAACTGCTATATCAAATGACTCCTAATTCTAGGGTAGCCAGATTTTGGTTTGCCTAGGATTAAGGGTTCTCCAGAATGCAGGACTTCTAATGCTAAAACCCACCCAATTCCAGGCAAACTAGAACAGATGATCACCCTACTGAATCTCAGTGGCTAACATAATGGAAGTTCTTTCTGGATCACATGGGTGCTGGGTGGCCATGCAGTGATTCAGGGACCCAGGCTCCTAGCTTTTGGCTCCACCCAGATAAACAGGATGTTGCCCTGGAGGTTTCCCCGGGCCAGCCCCCTGTGGCTGGTCAGATCCAAGTGTGTGGCAGCACCTAACTGCCGGGGAGGCTGGGAAACCTAGCTTTTTTGTTTGACTGGAAGGGACAGGAGCCTGATTTAATGAGGGCATGCTCTCTCTGCCATGAGAGTACATGAGGGAAGTGAGGCGCTTAGAGCAGTGATGGGCATGTAATAATGCCGTGCATTATGATTAGTGGGACTGTCATTATTTCTCCTCCTCTCATCTGCCCACTTGAGGCCTTCCCTGACCACCACGTGAAGCCACTGCCCCACCCCAACAGCATTCTCCACTTAACGCCCGTGGTGATCATCTTGGCAAAATCTTGGATTTTCATGTACTTGCTATTTTTCTATTCACTCCCCATCACAGGTCCCCAGCTAGACGGTAGGTCCCACTAGCATCGGGGTCTCGAACCCTGGGTCCAGCTCAGTAAACACCCACAGACCGAATACAGGGCAAAGAGTGTCCTGGGCCTATCATACCAAAGCCACTTCCTCTGCGTCGCTGTCTGTCCAGTTTCCCTGAGTCCTCAGTCTCCTCTGAGCCCTGTAGCCCCCGCCAGGCCTCACATGCAGCCCCCTTTCCCTGGGAGCCCTGAGTCTTTGGCAGCTTCATTCATTCCAGACCGCACCCAACCTGCCCCTAGCCAGCCATCTCTCCAGAAACCGCCTCCAAAGCACTTTCTTCCTACCCACACCCCATATTCTCTCTTGAAGAGCAAGTTTTATTTTGCTACAAGCGTAATTAACAGGCATTCAGTAAACACCTTATGTCACAAAGTGTACCAAGCTCATGATAGAGTCTGCAGATGGCTTCTGGGTACAAAATATTTATGCATCTTGTATCAGTGGCATATGGCCTGAGAGGTGATAAGAAGATGGGTGGGGGTGACATTTCTCCCAGCATACTCCCCTCTCGGCTGCTTCTGGGGTCGTCAGGGCCCCCCACCTCTGTCTAGAGGGACTGAGAAGTTTGGGATGAGGCCCGTGGGTGGCCCTCCCCAGAGATCCAGCCACAGGGCTCTGTTGGGATTCCTGGCCAGGATCTGAGAGAAGATTTAGGGAGGCATGTATTGTATATACAGATAGCCACGCCCACTGTAATTTATGGGTAACAGGTGTGTCCAGGGGTTTTTAAGACAGCTCCTTTCTGCCGTATACTTGGTCTTTAGTCAGATGTATGCCCCCTGCAGGTCCAGCAGTGAAGTCTTAGGAATGAGGGAGGCGAGAGCAAACACGGCAGGGTGTAGGAGACAGGCAAGGACCTGGCTCTCTGATGGGGGTACTTGGTCCTTTTCCTGGAGCAGCTGGAATGGGGCTGGGTTCCAAGTTTTCCTCTGAGGTGACACTGAGTGGAAGGACTGTTATGTTCTCTTAGCTCTTCTCCATGATTTTCTAGTTGCCTCTTCTTTCTCCCTCACAGACTCCTCGTGTCCAATTAGGGAAGTCCCCACACTGAGCAAATGCCCCTGGTAAGCCCGCTTCTGCGTTTCCCAAGGCTTATCAGGAAGCAGTCCCTAATGCATCACTCTGCATCTGCCTCCATCTGTCTTCCTCTCCCTTTCTCTCCCCTGCTACCTAGGTTTGCACCTCCGCTATAAAGTGATTTCACTTTCTAGAAATCGAGGACCCAAGCGTGCATTCCCACTCACCTGTTTCTCAGCCTCCAGAACAAACATGGGGGTGGACTGGTTCCCTAAATCCGCCTGAATACTATGTTGGTGGTTCTCTGAAACTAGGAACAATACCAGGTTGGACATATCAGCAGCCTCACCGGCATATGCCTGGCCTTGGCAAAAACCCCAGATGGTGTCTACTGAGCAACACCAAAGTGTCTGAACGTACTTGCACAACCTCTTCCTCGGCTGGCTTATTAAATTGTGCTGAAGTGGCCTGATATCCACAGCAAGGCATATTTCTTCTCTGTCTTCTCCTGAGATGTGGTCTTTGAGTCTATGGAAATCACTCCATCCCTCCTGATGGAACAGACACTGCCACATCCTCCTTGGTCAGCTAAGGGAGGGACACAGACATGCTCTCCACCCTTAGAAAGATGAACAGTCGGTGTTTTTGGGACTGACCCTTCAGTTTTATGTCGGAAACCGTCTCAGGCTCTGCTGTGTACTCCTCCCCCTCCTCTGGATTGCTTAGGGTGCAATAAGGGGGGATATGTTCTAAAGATGGTGCTACAGTAATACAGTAGTATACAGATGGTGTATAAGTAATAGGAAACAGTGCAGGGTTAACGTTACTCTTCACTGAGCACAGAGGATAGTCAGAGCTGGCCCAATCTCAGAAGCACCTGGGATTTAATACTCTGCAGTCACTGTCTTGAAATTGCTAATAATTTTATCTTTGAACTTGTGTTCTGCAAGTACAGTCCCAGGAAACCATGGAGCATTGGAGCCTCAGCCGTTGAGCTGATGAGCAGTCCTGCATCCTCACCTCCCCGGACAGGTTCTCAGCTGCACACTGTCCTGTCCCCTGGTGGCCCAGGCCCCACACACATCTCTCTCCCTGACCTCAACTCTGCAACCACTGGCATTAGACAGCCACCAGGGTCGGGAGAGCCAGGGTGGTGTGTGCACTTCATGGCATCCCTGGGAGGCACATGGGCTATCCCCACCCCAGGCTGGCAGCTAGAATTTCCCTGTGTCTTTCAGTTCCTGAGCCATACATTCTTTTTTTCTTTTAAGCCATTTTGAATTGGGTGTCTCTAACTTCAGACCAAGTCTTATGGACTCTTCAGGCAGCCAGGCCTGTGGCCACAGTACCCTACCCACCACATTAAAATCAGATCTCAGGAAGTGGTTTATAAACTTCTCCCAACCAGGTAGCAATAGCTGATGAGTTTCCATGTGTTACCCCCTCAGGAGTATTGCTAAGAGTGTAGAAAGTCAAAGAGAGGAAACTTAAAGATATCTTGTAGATGAAATCATTTTTCTATAGCAGTAAATTGATCCTCAGAGAAGGCAAGAGACTTGCCTGGGGTCACACAGCAAGGGAGGACAGGAAGCCTGGTACTCTGACTCAGGTTCCCATTTGGGCACAGTCACCTCAGACATGCACCTGCCCCCACACTCCGATTCCAATACAATCCCCTGAGGTTCTTTCTCCTCTGTTTCTCTATCTCTGTCTTGGCTTCCTTCTATCTTGCAGTCTCCATTCCTCTCTTTATTTATCCTTCTTTGTCTCTCTTTCTCCTTCAAATACACCATCACGTGAAGAATGGATAAACAAAATATGGCATATCCATACAATGCATTATCATCTGGCCATAAAAAAAGAATGATGTATTAACACATGCTACAACATGGATGAACCTTAAAAGCACTATGCTCAGGAAAAGAAGCCAACTACAACAGGCTGTATTTTGTATGGTTCCATTTATATGAAATGTACAGAATAGGCGCATCCACAGACACAGAAGGAGATAAGTGGTTGCCTGTGGCTGGCAGGAGGGAGGAATAGGGAGTGACTGCTCATGGGTATGGTGCTTGTTTGAGAATGATGAAAGGGTTCTGGAAGGAGATAGTGGTGATGGTGCCGAATCTGCAAATCTACTAAAATCACTAAGGTTCAGGCACAGGCTGTGCGCCCTGCAGCAGGAGACAGGATTGCTTTTTATAGGGTGAATTTATGGTGTGTGGATTATATAACAGTAAAGCAGCTATAAAAATACCGTCACATGCTTTCCCACGTTGTACTCCATCGTGTGTGTGCACATAGAGGAACAGCACGGGTTGAAGTGCACACTACCTAGGACACTGTTCTCTGGGCTGTTGACAGGGTGTTCAAGGCTGAATCTGATTCCAAGAGATTTTCCTCTTTAGATTAGATTCAGGAAGACTCATACCTCAGGTGCGATGCCCAGCACTGGCCAGAAGGTAACTGAGAACACTAAACATAAAAATAAGGACTGTTAATCCATTCTGGGCAGACACCAGCCCTGGGGGCTCTGAGTGGAGTTTGCTTTCTCTTTTCAAAAGGGGGATTGGCATGTGTTAGTGATTAAAGACTCCCTAGGACCAACCTGAAACTTTTTCCTTCCTAAAGTCACAAGGTTGGAAATGAATTGAAAAGGAACCAATTCTGGATGGGATACATTGTTATCCAAATGCTGTTTCTCAGACCCCCTCCCTGTCATGCTTTGCCAGTAACTGCAGGTCTGTCTCAGTCCCACCATGTCATCCTAAAACAGTATGGCTTCCAAAGAGAAGGACATTCAGTCTGAGCCAAGCAAACGTGGCAGAATGGCTGGTGAGGGCAGAGAACACAGAAAGCTTGGCCTCCTATTTTCTTACCGTCTCTCTCCCCTGAACCCAGCTCTCCAGGCTGGGTTCTTGAACAGGAGCCTTTCCAAAGATCCCGGGCAGTGAAAGCTTGCTCCCAACCCCAGGGAGTGTTGTGTTTCCGCAGTTCTCCAGAGAAATCTGATCTCAAAAAGTTCCCCAAGCTCAGAGCCTGTCTCCATCCACTTCTAGAGGGAGGAAACAAAATCTCTTTCTTTCCAGTGTCCAGCGATCAGCCAGGATCTGCCTCCCCAGAGAAAGACACTGTTTGTTTGGACGCACTGTGCTTTGGGGTCTCATCTGGTTTGCTCAGGTATGTGCACTTCTTTCTGGTGTGAGGTTGAGGCCAGGTGGTGGTCCTGACAGCTTGTGTGTGATCTGGGTGGCTGCCCTGTTGGAAAAGAATGTGGTATCCTAGCCCTGCAAGGAGAACCGCAGGGGCGCTGCTCTGAGGAGAGTATTTCTGTTTCTGGTTGGCAGCCACATTCTTTTTGGTTTGCTTTCACCCATTTATCCCCAGTCTCTTGCTGGGTTAGGATGAGAAGCCTGAAACAAACAAGGGAAAAAACACCAGCTGACCTGTGGGTGCCCACGGTGTGCTGAGCACCTCTCCACTAGGTGTATTGGCCCATGAATCCCCACACTTCTCTCTATGGGAGGTACCCATTACTATCATGCCCATTTCGTAGATGAGGACACCATGGAACAGATGTCAAGCAACTTACCCAAGGTCACACAGTCACTGGCAGAGCTGGGATTTGAACCCTGATGGTCTGGCCTCAGGGCTTTACTGTAACCACTGCTACCTTTCGCTCGCCTGGGAAAATCTCATCCCAGATGGAATGGTCTTCCCATCTAAGGGTCAAGGCAGAGAAAGCTGGGGGGCTTTAGCCCTGAGAAAGACACTCTACAGAGTCTGCTGCTGCCCAGGAGGCCATCTTCTTCACACGGGACCTGTCCCTTTCTTTGACATTTGTGGAAATCCTCAAGCCCCACCCTTCCTGCCCACCTCCAGGAACCTACTTGCAGGACCTGCCACTCCCATTCTGTAACTTCATTCTCTCCATTCCCGCCTTGGTACCACCCAGTTCCCATAATTACTAGGTGGGTACAAGGCCAAAACCTTGAAACACAGACAGAAAAGAGGCTCAGAACTCAGAGTCCCCCAGGCCTGACTGATTCACTTCCCATGGGGACAGAAGGTCAGCTAGTCATTCTTTTTTTGCCAACGAGTCCACAAGGGCTATTAAAAAGAAGAAAAAGAGATGAGTAACAAATGAGGTTCTTAAGAATACCACAGTGTAAATAATCACACTGCAATGTGGCAAGTGCTATAAATCATTCAACAAACATTCATGGAGCACCTCCTATATGCCAGGCACTGTTTTAGGCTCTGCGGATGTGCTTATGAGCATTACCCCCACTGTCATGGAATTTAAATGATACCCAGAGAGACTGATAATCAGCAAAACAGAGATGTAAATCTCCAGAGAATGTCAAGTGGTGAAGAGGACCAGGGAGAAGAAGCATAGAGGCTGGGAGGAAGGCTGGGAAATACCTGGGTGGGCTGGGATGATTTGCAACTTCAAACTGGTGTATTAGGGAGGTGCAGGAGTAAGCCCTGGAGACATCTAGAGGAAAAGCATCACAGGCAGGGGAACCGTCAAGCGCACAGGTCCGGAGGCAGGGGTGCCTGGTCGCTGAAGAACCAGCAAGGGGTTCGGTATGGTGTGGCGGAGCTCAGACAGGCCGGTGGGTGGGGAGGGGGTAGTTCTCAGAGGTCCGTGCGACCCATCACGGGGCTTTGGCTTTGACATGGAGTACAGTGGGAAATCGTTAGAAAATCTTGAGTTTGGGGATGATGTGTCTGGTTTATGTTTTTAAAAGGTCCCTGTGGCTGCTGGTTTTTAAAAGGTCTCTGTTACAGAACAGAGTAGAGGGATCAAGGGAGGCATCGGGGACACCAATGCGGAGGCCACTGCCGTGGTGAGAAGTAGTCAGGTCTGGACATGTTCTAAGGCACAGCCAGGTGATGAGGTGCACGGAAGGTGCCAGGAGAGCATGCCTGCCTTGGGGCTTGGCGAGGTCTCCACGGAGAGGCTCTCTGGCCCCAACACTGAAGGAGGAAGAGGGGTTCACTGGGAATCTTGGACGAAGGTCATGGCAAAGGGGACTGAACACGCGTGCAGCCCAGGCCTCGGGGGCTCTGCTGGCCCCAGATCAGCCCGGGGGGGCCAGGTGCCAACTCGGCACCTCGTGCCTCTGTCTGCTCCTTCCTCCATGACAGGGTGGGCTGGGGTGTCCCTATGATTAGGGAGGGCCTGCCAGACCTGGGTCCCCACTTCTCTGCCCTCTGTGCTCTCCCTGCTCTCACTCTGTTCTGGCCACACCAGCCTCCTCATGCTACCCAAGCCCCACAAGCACACTCCTGCCTCAGGGCCTTTGTGCCAGCACCTCCTCAGAGAAGCCACCCTGCCCTTCCCACCCCCACCCCATCCCCTTGCCCTGCATTAGTTTCTTCCCAGCACCTCCCATTAGCTGGAATTAGAGTATGTATTTATTGGCTTCTTGGCTTAACTGTCCCCCTGACTAGAATGTAAACTTCATATGAAGAAGGGCTCTGTCTGCCTTGTTCGACTTTAATGCCCAGCACCTGGCACATAGTAGCTCTCAATAAATATTTGGGCAATGAATGGGTTAAGTATTTATTGATCGTTAATGGGGATACCGTAGTTAGTACAACCAGCAAATCCCTTGCCCCCGTGGTACTCACATTTGTGTGTGTGTGTTGTGGGGGTAAGGCATGGGGGGAACAGGTGGAGAGGCAGATAATGACTAGGTACACAAATACAATAAACCTTGTTTGACGTTGGCATCAAGCTGGCATGGCAGTTGGCAGCCTCTGCTGCCAGTTGAAGAGCCGAGCTGTAATGAGGTCCTCTGGGCATCAGAGTGCAGGAGCGGGCATCCCTGCGGTGAGGAGGCTTCCTCTGTATCCCAGAGAGCATGTGCTGCGGGTGGCTGCCTCCCTCACAGGAGGAAAGTCTTGTCCTTAATCTCTCTATGCCACGCTACCCTCGGAACACAGGTGGTACTCCATAAATGGACCCAAGGTGATTGCAAGATGATACTGTGTTCTCTTTGTGCATGGTCTCCTGACAGTCTAAAAATTCCTGGAAAATCTCAGGAACTTACTGTGTTAGAATTCTCAGAAGGTCAGAACTTCTGGGATTTAAGGAAATGCAGTCTAACACCTCCACCCATTTCACAGGTAAGGAAACAGGTCTTGGGGCCCAGCAGGACTAGGGGGGCTGCCCTGACCCAGACCCAATCTTATGACGACAGTGTCCGCTGGCCATTTGGTTAGAGCAGCATTTCCTAAAGTGCAGGACTTTTAAGCCACACGGAAAGTGCGAGGCTTTCAAGGAAATGCAAGATGTCTGCATGGAAAGCAAACCTACCACACAGTAATATCAAATCACAGATGCAATTCCTTTCATCCCTCCATTTCCTTCTGGGGAAAGTCTTGTTTATTGCTAGCCTCTCCCCCCAGCTTTATAGAGGTATAACTGACAGATACAACTGTATATACTTGAAGTGTACAATGTGATGTTTGATATATGTATCCATGGTGAATTGATGACCACTGTCAAGTTAATTAACATCCATCACCTCACATAACCATTGTGTGTGTGTGGTGAGAACACTTAAGATCTACATTCTTTGCAAATTTCAAGTATATGATACAGTATTATTAACTATAGTCACCATACTGTACATTAGATCCCCAAAGTTATTCATCTTATAAATGAAAGCTTGTACTTTTTGTCCAGCATCTGTCTGCTTCCTCCCTACCCCCTCCAGCCCCTGGCGACCACCATTCTGCTCTCTGGTTCTAGGGCTTCAGCTCTTTCTCTAGATTCCACATATACGTGAGAGCTTATTCCACTTAGCATAATGTCCTCCAGGTTCACCCCTGTTATCGTACTGGCAAGATTTCTGTCTTTTTATGGCTGAATAATGTTCCATTGTATATAGACACTACATTTTCTTGGTCCATTCATTCACTGACTGACATTTCGGTTGTTGCCCTGTCCTGGCTGTTGTGAACGATGCCGCTGTGAACACAGGAGTGCAGATCTCTCTTGGAGACACTGATTGCGAGCCTGCCTTTAACACCTCTCCATCACTGGCCAACCTGTCCCTCTGACAAACAGCACAGGCCTCCCGCTCAGAGCCTTTAAGGCCATTATGTACCTTGCTTATGTTGTATTTCCTTCCATTATCTTCTATTTATAGCAAATGGCACTGGCTTTAAATTTTGAAATATGTACATACAAGGTGATTTCTATTGTAAATAGCTACGTTTAAGTAGAATGTGTGCCAATTAAAAAAAAATCTCTGGATGAAACTAGAGACAGGCATAGGTGACATGAAAACCAGAAACCACGGTGTAAATGACCGATGTTTGGGAAACCATCAGTTGGTGGCTGATTTGTTGGGAAAATAATAATAACCAGCAATCGTGGAGAATTTACCATGGGCCTGGCTCTGCTCTAGACACCTCTACACATGATCAAGACATCACTTCCCTCAGTGACTCTGTAGTGACCCCTATGTGACCAGTGGGGAAATTGTAGCACAAAGGTGTGTTACTTGCCCAAACACACACTAGTAGAGGTGACAGAACTGGAAGAGTCATTAAACAAATGACTCCCTGACTAAGGGTCATTGACTGGAAGGCCCTGTGATGGGCCTGGAAAGTTCCTGCCGCAGCCTTCTGGAAATACCTTTGGAGTGTCCTGAGGCTGTGTGAGTTAGTCTCTGCCAGGCCGGTCCCACCTGCCCAGTGGGATAGGGGTGTCATCACCTGTATACAGCAGGCGGCCAGCTCCTCCACGCGGCTTCACAGGAGCTGAGCTGGGCTTTTCCTCCTGGCCTGTTATTGGTGTCATAAAACCACTGACTATATGTTTACATTTACTGCAGCCATAGCCCTGGCAGAATTAGTCATTGCCACAGCTCATGGCAGCCTTTGCAGACTATTAGCTGACCATGGCTTTTCTTCTGCTGATTAAGGGCCCTGCCTGCCACAGGCTGTTGGGCCTTCATGGGCTCCTGTCCCATTGCTCAGTACCTGGGTGGGAGCCGGTGCATCTGGGGCAGCTCTGGCTGGTGGATTCTCTTGAGGGCCAAGGTGGGGCTGCACCAGGGGCAGGGCAGGAGCAGAGGGGGAGGACCCGGGGGATGGGAAGTCCTGGGTCCTGGAGACTCCTTTTTCTTCATTTCCCAGAGGAACAAAAATACCTGTGCTAGAAGGACCTCAGAAATTGCTGATTTGGTCTGCCAGGGTCTTACACTGTGTCAGCATTTGGGTTTGCTGAATTGGGGAGTGCTTCTTGGAGGAGGTGGCCTGGAAGCTTGTTCCTCAGTGTTGGACTTTAGGAGAGATGAAAGATGCAGGGAAGGTAGTACAGGCACAGGTTGGGAGAATGGGAATGTCTTTAGGGTGGAACCTGCAGGGGGTGGGGGTCTGACCGGAAGCAGGCGGCAGACATGGAGCGCAGCACAAGTGGCTTCAATACCAGGTGATGGGGGTGGGAGAAATGGGTGAGCTGTTTTTGTTTTGTTTTTTAGTTTAAATAAATGGAATTTAAACAAAATACCAGGCTAAAGACATGGTCATTTTTGCTTCTATTTTTCCCTTAACTGTGGAAATGACGTGGTACATCCAGTGTGTACCGAGAGCAGGCAGGTAGCCCCAGGCAGCGCTGCCATAGCTGGGCACCATGGGGAGCCGGGGCCTGGAGAGCACACCGCCCGAGAAGGCTTCTCCCAGTGGGTGAGATTGCCACCCAGGGAGGCCAGCCTGATGTTGCCAGGTGCTTGGTCTTTGCAAAGCAAGTAAAAAATCTGGATTTTTATATAAAAACACAAAACTTAAATAGATTGGCTCTTGCCTGGGCAACTGGAGCCATTGAAAATTTTGTCAGTAAGGGGTCAATGGGGCTGGGGTCCCTGGCACAACCACGCCTGACCTGGGTCGAGTTCCTCAGCAGACAGCTGGAGGGAACTCAGAGTTGGTGTTGAGGTCAGCAGGGCCGGTGGCTTCCCGGAGGCACTGGTTCAGCAGCGTTTCTGCGTGGGGCCTGCCATCTGCAGCATCTGCACCATGTGTGGACCCCTGCCCCCATTCCCACAGCTCTGAGCACAAGAGTCAGAGACTCTATTTGACCTTGTCAGTGACCTGGGTGGACCAGGAGAGAGGGTCTGAGTCTCCCAAGCATGGGGCCTCCGGTGGGGGAGTGACCCATTGGCCACTTTGACAGGCAGGGGCTGCTCTGGCCCCCGGTGTGCATACATTAGCATATATTATCTAATCAAGAATAAATCTGCACAGCCTGCCCTCCCCTAAGGACAGAGGAAGGAGCCAAGCCATCTGATTTAGAAATCTTCTTGGAGATTTGGAGCCCTGGGCTTTGAGTGGATGAAAGGATAAATAGCCAAGGGGTGGCCTAGTGGGTGAGTGTGTGGAATGCAGCAAGCCAGGACCCTCGGCAGGGGTTGGGGGGGTCTTGGAGTGAAGCTGAGCACGTGCAAGCCCCAGAGGAGGGCAGGGAGGGAGGCAGACATAGAAACCAAACAGCAAGGAGGCTTGAGTCTCTGAGAACTAAGTGGCCTGGGCCATGAGGCTACTTGCTGAACATCAGCCCAGAGAACAGCAGGGAAGTTGGGAATGCGTGGGGCTCACTAATTGCATGGTTTGTGCAAATCTTTGGCCTTCAGTTGTGCGTGAATTCAGGGGCTGAACTAGAGCAATGTTTCCCAAATTGTCATCTGTGGGTGGATTTCAGGCAGTACCTGGATGCACACTTTTAATTTTAATGCCTGTTTATCAGAAAAAGAAGAACAAACAATAATGTCATGATTATTATTCCTGAGGATGAGGTTAACGTCTTTAGGCCAGCCAGGGTAAAGCTGGTTTGAGGAGACATATCTACTGTGGGCAGGTGAGGTACAGGTATGCAGCATGGTGCAGGAGTGTGAATGCTGAAGTTTGGGGAACATGGACCTAGGAGACACTGAGGGAGCCTCCAGCTCCATGCTTTTAAGGTATAACAGGATCTGGTTATCAGACTCATGGTTGAGTTAATTTGAGAGGGGGGGCCCCATGGAGCTCCTTGCATCCCTCATCACCCTGCTTTCCAGAAGAGGAAGGATTTCTTATACAGTCTCATTGGGGTGAGAGACTGAATCTCCATCCTCATGGAGCCTGCAAGCATCCTGAATCAATTCTGACTGATGAATGTTTTCAACTCCAGGTAAGATGAACTCTGAGCTTTTGCACTGGCTGTTCTCACCTTCTAGATTCTTTTCCCTGCCCTCCTCTCTTCTCATTCTGACCCTGTTATGTGTCACCCACTTGGATCCACTTTCCCAGCATGCCCTTTGTAACATATGTCCACCCACCCTCACTACTCTTTCACCCATGATTTCATCTCATTTCCTTGACTGGAATCATTTATTTGACAGTGCCACGTATCCACCTTCCCCACTATCTGTCAGCTCCATGAGTGAGGGACTGTGTCTAGGATGTTCACTGCTGGTACTTAGGGGCTCTGATATTTGCTGAGTGATTGAATGAATGGCCATGAATTATTCTGGTCATCTGCCTCTACCTCTTAAAAGTTCTTTTGGTTATATGTTCAAGACAGGCCAGGGTTGTTCTATTTCTCTTTCTTCCAGCACAGACCTGTAGGCCCTTGTGCTGTAACTAGAGCTGGCATCGGTGTGTTTTAACAGCAGTAAGTGGAAGGACAGGAGGAGGAGCTGAATATCATTTCAATAGAATCTGTGCCTATGGACCTCGGGGAGCTCTTCAAGGGACACCCACATCTGCCCCTTCTTTGGGGTGGGCTGGTTGGCCAGGCCCCCGGAGGCCAGGAGGAAAGCTTCAGTCCCTGTGGATGACTGGCAGATTTGTTCTCAAGGAAAGGCTTTGCAAAGACAAAAGCTTCAAGGCCCAGGCCTGGCTACCCATCAGGGTTGCCAGGTTGACAGATCTCCATGGAGACCATAGAAGCACATCTGTTCCCTTTCACTTCCCAAGGAGGGTGTCTGCTCTGAACCTGCAATGCTTAGGCCTAGAGCCTTCTCTGGGCGAGCCCCTCGCACACACACACACACACACACACACACACGCCACAGAAGCCTGGCCCGAGCTCCCTGCCCACAGGGAGGATAAGAGGGTGATCAGCCTCTTTCTCCCCAGGAGATAGACGGCTTGGGAAATGGCAGGCGGAGATGGGCTGGGTGCAGAGTGGCCCCAGAGGGACAGCTGTGCTGGCGAGTATGTTGCAGTTCATGGGACTCCTGGGAGCCTGGGGGTAGGAGACAGGCACAAACAGCTGTTTGCAGCTGGAGCCTGTCCCAGAAGGGATCAATCTTGGGGTCATCCAGCCCTGGAATACAAAGCCTCCCTGCGTTCAGCAGCTCTCAGACTCTGTTCAGCCAGTTTCTCTTCCTGTTTCCTTGGCTCTCTCTGGAACGTCTCTTCCCAGTTCTCTCTCTTCCTCTGTCCTTTTCAGTCCTTCTCCCTCTGTGCATTTCTCTGTGTCTCTCATCTCTCTCAGTGTGCATCTCTGGTTTCTGTCCCTTTCTTGGCATCACACATAACCACAGTGTTGGTGTCTCAGGAGCTGTAGAAGGAACTATTAGAAATTGTCGAATTGTGTTCAGACTTTCTCCTGCCTGTGGCTGGCGATGGCCCTGGTCTTGCCCACTCGAGCTCCTTGCCCCTGCACAGTCAGGTTGTGTCCCACCTGAGCTCTGTCTCCTCTCTCTCTCCATATGCCTGGGAGGACCCTTTGCTAGCAAGCGAGTCTCAAGTTCATATTCCAGGACTTCTGCAGATAAGGAGTAACTGACCTGCTTGGCTGCAGGCACATCTTTACCTTTCTGAGCCTTAATTCCCCCATCAGAAAATCACATCTAATCGTTGTGACCCAGATCACAGAAGTATGGAGAGAAATACGTCAGAAAAGATGTATGAATGTTCTTTGCAAACCAAAGCAGGAGCATAACCCTTAGTGCCATCAAGGGCCAGGCCGGTAACAGAAATGAGCAGAGGGAAATGGACAAGTACACAGGCAACAGGGAGGGGTGGGGACTGTGACAAACTAAAGAGACCCGGCTGTAAGCAATCCACTACATAGCTTCAGTTCATTGTTACTATGCAGGCCTATGGACCCACATAGCCAAATCTTCAGATATTTCTAGAGATGCTAAAAATTGGACTTTCATTTAAATTTTTAATGCTGTTGGTTTCACCCTGTTGACTGGGTTTGGTTTCAGTGCCATCAGCCTGAGTCCTCTGAACTCAAGCTTAGGCCCCTGCTCCCTGGAGAGCTGAGGGAACCTCCACTTCCCCACAGAACTAGATGTCTGTAGAGCACATGGTGATACTAGCACTGTGGCCTGAGCTTCTACCCACAACCAGGGCCAGAGGGAGTCTTAGGGTTTGAGCCCCCAAGTGACTACCTCACCACCCTGACTGCTCCTGGATCCCTGGGCCTCTCCCTGCTCTAGCAAGTGAAGCATTCGTGCCAGAACAAAAAGAGGAAGGTCTCCAGGACCTGCTCCAGAGCCATGCCAATGTCCATTCAGTATTTGGACTAATCCGCTCCCACTCCCCACTGGCCAGGCAGAATGGGAGGGAGACTCTGTGATCTGGGCATCTGAGCTCTGAAGTGAAAATACCCTACTTTTCCTTTTCCTTACAGTGTGTGTGACAATATTCTTATAGCCACTACCCACCAGCTGCTATGGTGAGAGGCATTCTGTCTTCTGAGCACAATTCATTCATAGTCAATGGAAGAGGAATTAAACTTTACTTTCAGTGGAAGGAGTGTTAAAGAGTTTACAGACATATTTTAAAGACACCACACATAGCAAGACATTGATTGGCTGTAGGATTTAAACCCAGGCAGCAGGCTCTAGATCACATGCTCTTGGCCACCCTACTACACCTCTTCTTTATCTTCCTTTTGGGGGAAAAGGGCTGCACTCAGGCCCAAGCACATACCAGGTGTTCAGTAAATGTTTGTTGATTATATTGCACGGACTGTAAAACTCCACAGGCCCAAGGACCTCAGGACGGCTGCTCTCACCCCCAGAGCTCGGTGAAAGAGTGGGTGGGTCAGAGAGGTGGCAAGCAGGAAACTTCCAAGGGCCACTGGTTAGAACCACTAATAAGGTCACCGAGATGCTACAATGTCATCTGCCACCACACAGCTTTAATGAGTAAGAGCTGGCTTCCCTTGTGCAGTGTTTCCATAGTAACCAGCAGAGGCCCTGGCTTCAGCAGGGTCCTCATGACAGCTGAGAGCTACTGGACACCAGGGATCCTCCTTCTGCATACTACTTCCTAGGAGCAAAACTGGCCAACCCATAGGGAGGGAAGGATGGGCATCACCTCGGCACCAGTGACAGCATCTGGTACTGTGACAGAAGTGAGACAGTGGATAGGCAGAAATCAGGGCCATAAAGGAGCGGCCTTGATTCTTGTTGGAATGGATAGGATTTTTTAAAAAGCAGAGCATGTCCTTAAAGATCCTCTAGTCTGGAGTCAGCAAATAAGTTTCATTCATTTGTGGATTCATTCAACAAACCTGCATGGAACATCTGCTCTGGGCTAGGAGCTGAGCTGTGAAGAAAGGGTCTGTCCTTGTGGGGCTGATACCAAGCAGAATACATCAGAGTAAATCATTGCACCAGCTGGTGGCAAGCACTGTGTGGAAAATATAACATGGCAGAGGGACAAAAGGAAGGGAAGGCCAGTGTCCCAGGCAAGCTTCATTGAGAAGGAGTTAAGTGAGCGCAGACCTGATGGAGAGGGAAGAGTCCCGTTGGCTCACCTGCCACCTCTTATTCTTAGTTTTGGGGAAGACTGGACAACTGTTCATGCTGCAGTGCCCAGCCCTGTGGGAGGGCCATAAACCACACCAGTGGAACTCAGGTGTGGCCGTGTGACTTGCTTTGCCCAAAAGAGTGGAAATGACATGTGTTCATTTTCTAATCAGAAATTTTGAGGGTGCGGCACATGCTGGCCTGTTTCTGGAAAGTCTCCTAATGAAGCAGGGATCTCACCCAAGGACGATATTGCCCCCAGAGGATATTTGAGAGGAAGCACCACTGGCAGCTAGTGGGTGTGGTCGCTTTTGCTAGGGCTGCTGTCACAAAGAGCCACAGACTGGGTCGCTGAAACAATAGGTATTTATTGTTTCACAGTTCTGGGGTTAGAAGTCTGAGATCACCGTGCCAGCAGGGTCGGTCACTGCTGAGGGCCGAAAGGGTGATGGGTTCCAGGCCTCTCCCCTAGCTGTTGGCACCGTTGCTGTTCTTTGCTTATACAGCCATCACCCCAGTGTCCGTCTTCATCTTCACATAGTGCTCTCCCTAAGTGCACGTCTCCCTCCAAATTCCGCTTTTTAAAAGGACACCAGTCATTTTGGATCGGAGGCCCATCCTACTCCAGTATGGACTTCACCTTCACTAATTACCTCCACGACAACCCGATTTCCAAGTTAAGGTCACATTCTGAGGTACTGGGAGTTAGGACTTCAACATGTGAACACGATTCAACCCATAACATAGGTGGAGGCCACAGATGCTGATGAAACACCCCACGATGCACAGGACAGCCCCCCCACAACAGAGAATTATCCCACCCCAAATGCCTGAATGTCAGCACTGAGGCTGAGACCCTGTGATAGAGACTGGAGCCCCCGAGAGCAGGTGACTCATAGCACAGCGACAGCCCATCTCTGGAGAACCTGCAGCCCTAGCAAAAAAGGAGCTTCTGTAGTTGAGAGTCATCAAAACATCTTGTTTGTTGTTATGCAGCATAAGTCTATTCTAACAGAGAAGAAACTGTCAAGAACCACTTGACTGGATTTAGAACCCACCCAACTGCAGCAGGATGAAACGCTGTGATCATTTAATGATGTCTGCCATGGAGCAGGAAGGGAAAGTGACCCAGAAGTCCTCACAGTCACTGCTTCTGACCTTACCTGTCCAACTCGAGAAAGGAATTTTGTCCAAGTCACACAACTGGCAAACTAGTGCTCAGCATAGACCTTGACACACAGTAAGTGTTTCTGAAATACTTGCTGGGCAAATGAATCACCAGTGAGATTAGAAATCAGGCCTCCAGCTGCCTCTGTTTTCTGTTGGGTCACACCCCCAGAGATTGTCATGCTCCCAAAATATCTTAAATGCTGGGACCGAGAGCAGACTGTGTCACAAATTCTACTTTTCGCTTATCAGCAATTGCTCGTGGAAAATATATTATCATGTCCTTATGCAAGAGGCTTGAATGTAAGGTTTAAAGCATTTTTTTTTCAAGTTAATTTTTTACATCTGGAAATTCATGATGAGACTCTAATGGTGGCATTTCAAGCAGCAGTGATGATGTGGGGAGGGCTCTGGGGAAATGCAGCAGGCATGTTCTTAGTGCTTCTGGAATCATTGCAGGCAGTTGAAGGCTCTTTACTGTGTTAGGCTAGCCTGGGCCTGACGTACATCAGTCAAGGGAGGATGGAGTTCATCTGCACACAGGAGGGATTAATCAGGGAAGGATTCATGCTCTGCTTATTTGGAGCAGACTTAAGACAAATGGCCTGGGGAGCCCAGCCAAGTGTGTGTCTGACCAAGCAGAAGAAGAGGCATTATCTCTTTGTGGAAGCTCTGGGCTAGATCAGTGTTCTATAGGAGATGGCATCTTACCAAGAGGTATTTTGCCAGGATTCTTTTGGCTACAGGAATATTAAACAGACAGAAATTAAAAGGAGCATATTAGCTTATCTAAATGAAAGTTTGAGATGTTGGTGGCTTCAGGTATATCTGGATCCAGGGTTTAAGTGACCTGGATTCTAGAAATATGGATCTGTTTTCATCCATCTCTCATCTCTTTTCCACCAGTTTGACTTGATTCTCAGCTGGTAGCAATGCAAGAACGATCAGCACAACCACAGGCATTTATCCTGGCCTCACAGCAACTACTGTAACAAGAGAGCCCTTGTGCCAGCAACGATCCCAGGATTGGCTCTGGTTGGACCAATTCAAGTCACATGACCATGCTCTGCTAGTGACTGATGCCCAATGGATGCGGCAAGTCTGGGTCACATGCCCATCTCTGGATTTAGGGGTGAAGACAGTCCCATCCAAAACTCATGGACTGAGCATGGCGGAGGGATGGTCCCACAAAAGAGAACCGGGGTGCTATCAACAGAAGATGTAGGAATAGACTGACAGTGAGAAAGACCCAACACCCACAACACAGACGTGGACCCAATTTCAAAAATTCCTTGTCAGTACAAGTGTCCCTGGGGGCAGCCCTTTCCCTGTCAGTGCAATGTGGTTTGAATTCATTTCTCACACCAAATACGTCAACAGTGCATGGCTAGTTAAGAAGAAGGATGAGCAGGTCTCCCGCCTCTAGATTTTAATGTCTTAAAAATGACTTCTCCATCTGTTTAAGGATTACTATTCCTTGAAGAATTCAGCTCCACATGGTAAGTGTTAATACCTTATTTCTGAGGGACTCTGCAGTCTGGAGTTGGAATTGACTGTGAACAGAAGCAAAATAATTTGCTTTTTATCAGCATCGTTCACAAAAACTTGTTTGCTGCCTGTATGGGCCTCAGAGGAAAATATGTTTAGCTTCACCTCCCTAATCCCCCTGTAAGATTCCTAAATCACCATCCGTCACTCAGCGCCACTCAGCCAGAAATGACCGCCGCTCCATAATAATAAAACCAGAATTACAGTCGCTGTCACCTCCTGATGATGGCTCCTTTAAGGCCAGGGGAGAGTGAGACTTCAGAGTCAGCACCCTGGAGAGCGGCAAGGACCTGCGGGCTCTGCGGCTGCTGGGCCCTGCGCTCCTGACTCCCAAAGTAAGAATTATGGCCCTTTTCTGTACCCTGGGGGTGGCAGACTGCTGATTTACAGACTACTACTGAAGTGTTCAGTTTAGTCTTTTAAAAAAAAGTAAGTCACCAAATCTAATAATTGTGAATTTCCACATAAAAATTGGGATCTTATGCCTTTCTTGAAAAAATAGGGAAAGCTAAGAGCTTTCTTTAACTGGTGCCCAGGAGTGATGTCCCATCCACCTCTTCAGTTCACCCCCACCCTTGCCACCGCCTTGAGGCCTCTTGACTCTTTGTCACCTGTCTGGCCCTATACCATGTGGGTCAGAGAGCCTGGCCCTCCGTGCCGTGAGCAGGTAAGAGCTCAGCCTCTGCAGACAGACAGACTGCCAGCTTCCATGACTGGATGACCAGAACTCACTGGGTGTCTGCAGGCAAATGACTTATTTGTGAGTGTGCCTGTTTCCTCATCTGTAAAATGAGTATAATAATAGCACCTGTTACTGAGCAGAGTAAATGTGTTAACATGCATGCAAGGCCCTTAGAACCACTCCTGGCACGCAGGGAGGCCATGCGCGTGGAGCTGTCACTGCAGTGCTTCTGTGTCCATTTGGTCTTCATGCCATTCTCACCAGCTTGGGGTGCACGTGGGCTGGATTGTGACCCCCAGGAAGATACACCCAAGTCTGAAACCCCGGTGCCTGTGAATGTGACCTGATTTGGAAAAAAGGTTCTTTGCAGATATAATTAAGGACCTCAAGATGAGACCATCCTGGATAAACCAGGTGGGCCCTAGATCCAGGGTCCTTATAAGAAAAGGAGAAGAGGCTGAAAGAGAAGGCCACATGAAGATGGAAGCAGAGACTGGAATGGTGGAGCCACAGACAACAAAAGCCTGGGAGCTCCCTCCTTTGGAGGGAGCGTGACCCTATGCACTACTTGGTATTGGATTGCTGGCCTCCAGAACTGTAATAGAATGAATTTCTGTTGTTTTAAGTCACCTGGCTTGTGGTAATTTGTGGCAGAAGCTACAGGAGACACACAGAGATGGGCTGGCACCATTTCCCTCCATCCCTGACCCAGCTCAGTGCCTAATGCAGGAGTGCTAGACATGCCTAGTTGACTGTAGAAGACTTGGAATAGTTTTCAGTTGGGAAAATGTATTTATGTCTCACAGGGTATCTGTGAGAGAGAGAGGAGCTTTTGTATGGCAAACCTTGCTGGACTCGAAGCTCGGGGTTGGGGCAGCTTCCACGCCCAGACAGAAAGGTACAGAGCAGCAGGCTTGAAGAGAGAAAATGTCCTCATGTGTTTGCGAAGGGAAGAAAGAGGCTTCCTGTCTCAGCCTGGCTCACCCACCAGCATTGTGTCAAGTTCCTATGTGTGGACAGGAAAAGCATACTAAAATGCAGGAACCCAAGAAAATGGAAATGGGTGGCCCCTCATTCAAAAATCATTGAGAACATCCAGACAGTGACAGCAGAGCATTAACCCAATGGGACCCCTCTGAGAACAACTGCAGAATTGCCTGGTGCTAGGGACCCAGCAGTAGCCTACACTGTATCACTACCCCTGAGCTTGCATTTTGGTGGGAGAGTGGCAAGAACCAAGTGAATTCACAGTCCTCAATCCCTGTGACCAAACTTGGCTCACTGGATCCGCTTTCCACCCAGAAGAAGCAGAAAGAGAGAGAGTGGAAGGACAGAGAGGTTAAGTAACCTCCCAAGGTTGCACAGATGTCTCGTGATGGGACTAGAGCCTATCTCTAAAATGTGGACTCCTTGCTTGCTTCCCCTCAGGATAGCAATTATCAGAGAGCTGGTATCTTGCACTTCACATATAGCAATGCCTTTAAGCTTCGCAAATGGTGAAATCTGTTACAGATGAGGAAACTGAGGCACAAAGAGCTTAAATAACTTGCCGAGGTCACACAGTGTGTGAGTGGCAGGGCCTGGATATGAATAACTCCTGGACTTGTACGTATGACCTCAGTTCTCTATGACTTCTACAGATGGGACAGTGTGCAGTTGACCCTTGAACCGTGCAGGTGTTAGGAATGCCAGTTCACCTCCCCCCATCCCCTTCTCCAACCCTCCCGCCCTCCTCCCCATCCCCACATATTTTGTACTTTACATGTACTACATACTATATTCTTACAATAAAGTGAGCTAGAGGAAAGACAATATTTTTTCAAATTGTCACGAACTGCCAAAAATTTTTGCAATGCATTTATTGAAAAAAACGTCTGCACCTAAGTGGACCCTTGCACTTCAAGGCAGAGTTGCTCTTGGGTGACCTGTATTTTAAAAACTAGTCCTAATGTTAGATCGTATTTTAACAAAGCTTCAAGCAATTGTGCCCATTTTAATGCAAATTCGTGGGATTCACTGTTGTTTTCACAGAATGTGATCAGGAAACCACATTCTTTTTTTGCCCAAAAGAAAAAATATTGCAAGAAGTTGCCCCACGAGGAGGTTTTCTGGAAGGAGGGGGTTCTTAGGAAGGAATCACCTGCGTAATGAGGCAGAAGATTGGGTTTCTCACCTCTACTCCGTCAGCACATGCTCTGGACTGCAGCTCTGTCTCCCATCAGCGTCACCCGCTTTGGGTCTATTTTGTTCGGTGGTGTGTCTATCTCTGGACTCTGAGCAGAACCCAGCACATGCTGGTTGTTGAGTGAATCTCTCCCTCTTTCTGCTTCTGTCTCTCTGTCTGTCTCTCTGCCTCTGGCTTCTTGAGGCTTACTCCATGGAATGTGCCTAAGACCCCTGATGCCAAGCTGTCCAGATGGAACATGAACTGGTCAGGGACTGTGACTCAGGACCCCACCCCAACCAATCACTCCAGGAAGGAGATGGATGGACCTGAGGCCATGGTGATCAGTGCTTGGATTGGGGGCCTGATTACATGTCTATGGCACTTTGATTTATAGGTTAATTCTTCCTCTCCTCCGAGACTCTGGATTGCAGCTAATTTATGGACAGTCTTAAATCACCCCATTCCCCCAGCCCCCACCCCACCACAGCAGCAACAGGAGGCTCCATCTCTCATGAGCCTTCTATAACCACTGACTTGATTAAAACAAGGGCGGGGAAGAGGGATACCCACTTCCCTGCCAAGGGTGGGAGCTCAAGCAGAGCTGGCTGTGTAATTTATCTAGAAACGACAGCAGCCCACACATGGCCCGCTTAATTTCATGTTCGGCTGCTGATGGGTTTTCATTTATAGATAATATAAACAGGTTGACAGGGCCCTAATTAACTGATTTGTGGTCCTTTGGAAACAAAAGGTTATTAATATTCATAAACACTTGTAATGCTCAGTCAGATGCCCATCTCTGACATGATCATAACGTGTCCTCAGCTGTGTGCGCCTGTGATTTCTGATTTGTCTCTTTGGCACTGGAGGGCGTTGTCCAGGGTGGATGGCCCCTTGCCAAGAGACAAGGTCCACCTCTAGATCATGTGATTTGCACAAGATGTGCCAATCACAACTTGCTGGATTTGCCACCATCTTTTCTTCTCCTTGGATGCCCTTGGCTCAACTCTCCTCCAATCCCACCCCCTAAAATCTCCTTGAGACCAGCTGAGAATTCCTTCCTCCAGGAAGCCTTCCTAGATGGATGGCATCTTTCTACAGCACAGGTGGTTGCCACAGTATAATTTTTTACATGAGGATTTGTTGTTTAATGTTTTTCAGTTATTTTATCCAAGAAATGTTCTGTCTTCATGAACTTTTCCTAAAATCAGGGACAAATTTATTTCTCCTTTTTGCAGCAGAGTCCCACCTTATGCAAAGTCTGCTGTACAATGAGAACTAAATAATCCAAACAGCTACAGCAATTATTATGGCTGCACTGAATATATGTCCTATGACACTTCCATCTTGCACGCAATAAAACATATCAATTAAGTAACCCGCCCAAGGTTGCACAGCTAACTATTGCTTGGTCAATGCTCTTTGGTCAGTGACTTTTGAAGGACCCAAGGAAGCTTGCAGCCGCCATGTGAATGGGCAGTGATTTCCCTCCTTGTTTTATGCCTAGAAAAGCCCTTCAAATTATTCTCACATTCTTTCTGTTTTCAGAGTTTTCCTGACCTGTGGGGGCATTAGCATCCAGTGCCCAGGGCACCCCCCTAGACCAAAAAGCTAGTTGCATCCCCACTGATTCTGGTCCTCCTCGGCACTTCCCTCTCCTTCCTCAAGTGCAGTTGACTTTGTTGGTGAGTTAAATGCAGTTTGGTGTAATTACCTGCTGTATTCTTGGACTTGTACCAGGGATGCATTAGCAAACATCAATTAAAAAAGTCATCAAAAGCCCACTGAAAGGTTGAGCCGCATTCTGGGCTGGAAATTTTTTTTTTTTACATATCTAAAGACTCTGTGGAAAGCATTTAGCTGGAGGAGGCATGAAGCTCTGATAGGCTGACAATCTGCCCAGCACAGGACTGGGCATCAGAATGTCCTTGACACTCGATGACCCGCCCTGGCCACAAAATCTTCCCGGTACACAGTGCCCTTTTGCAACCAGGGCATCAGCCATCAGTTTCTGGAATTTCAAATTACGGTTTATAAGCAGTGAGGCGCTTGTTACAGCTATTCGCCTCTCCAGGATTTTCATTTCCTCTTGAGCACGATGGACCGGTGGGCTCCAACCAAACAGCCTCCACAGCTCTGCTGTGGGCCCCAAGGACCACAGCATGGTCCTCTATGGAGAACAGTGGGGTAGCAGCCGACACTGCGCTCAGGTTCTAAAATGACTAAACAAAGGCAACACCAAGTATAGGAATAACTGAGCATATTCAAACTGCAGAAAGCTACTCAACATGGGGAAATGAGCCCATGTGGAGGGGTTCTTGGCCACTGAGACACAGCGAAGGAAGAGAGATCCACCTGCTGTCTCCACCTTCCGCCAGGTGGGGCCCATGCATGGCTGTGACTGGCTGGACTATTTACAAGCATTTAAATACTTTATGTTTACTTATTAGCATTACATTTGTTGTAAACTATAAAAGATAATCCGCCCATGTTTTATTTTTGGTCAAGTGTATACAGTTGTATTTATGTCAAATGCAACTCTGCTGTAATCCTAGTAATAAAAATATCTGCCCTTGAGGGCCACCTTGATAGACTTTGAAGTGCCCAGATGGGACTGAGGAGACCTGGATGTTGGACCTGATGCTTTTCTCTACCAACTGTGTGACTTTGGAGAATCATCTAATATTTCTGAGATTAGGTCTTCCTTATTCTAGACTAGTATCTCAACTGGGGACGATTTTGCCCATAGGGGACATTTGGCAATGTCTGAAGACATAGCTTTGTCTGTCACAGCTTGGAGGGATGGGTGCTACTGGCATCAAGTGGGTAGAGGCCTGGGACATTGCTAACATTCCACAATGCACACATAGGACAGCCCCACAACACAGAATTATCCAGCGCAAAATGGCAACAGTACTGAGGCTGAGAAACTCTAGTGTAAACATATATAAGGTACAAAAAATACTAGAAAGAATATCCACATCCCCACCTCCCTTTCATCAGGAAACAGTTGAGCCCCACCCCCCATGCATGTCCCTCCTTTCCTGCCGAGGTAGCCACCATCCTACATTGTGAGGTTCTCATCCTGTGCATGTCCTTACTTGTGTCCACACCCACTATAACCAGGGAATGATAACAGATCATTTACAGGGCTGTTATAAGGAGTTTGTGACAAGAAATCCAAGAAAATGCCTTAAAAATCCCATAAAGCAACTTAAAATTTGGGGCAGTTGCTATGATTTTATTTGTTTTTCTTATTGCCCTTTTGAGCATTCAGAGTAGAAATCATTCTGTCTCACGTGACAGATGCAGAAATGAAGCTCAGAGAGGCTGAATGACTCTTCCTCGGCCAGGCAGCAAGTTAAGACCCAAGCTGGGCTCAAATTCCAGCCCTCTGAGTTGACTTCTGGTTTCAAGAGTCAAGCTTGAAGACAATTTCAAAGAACTTGAGCCGCAGACACTAATAGAAGTTGATTCTGCATCTCTCACTAAGCTTACCAACTGCTCTATGGCTTGTGTCAAAAGCATTTCATCTGACTTATTTGCCTCTCCCTAAGTTGCATTTCATTTCATGAAGTCATATTGAGGCCACTCTCTCTCCAGGTGGACTGAAAATTAAAGCCTGTTCCAAAGGCATTTACCTGTCAGGCGAGTCCCCTGTCCAGAGCAGGAGGCGCCAAGGACAGCAGTTTAGCTGTTTCTCCTGCTCTTCATGAAAAATAGTTAAAAAGAAGCCAGTTTTTGAGAAAATGACCCATGCGATTCAGGTCTTTATGGCCCAGCTGAGAAGCAGCAACTGGACGGGAGGAAAGGGGAGGCAGGAGTCAGGTCGGGGAGAGAACTGGGTCAGAGTTACTGCCCGTCCCCTAGGAGGTAACGTCAAGGTTGCAGTGCAGACCAGCTTCAAGAGGACCCCAATCTTACTTTTTTCTGTTTATTTAATCAAAGGTATATGCACACAGATTAAGTAATCAAGGAGTTCTACAAGGTTTGTTACAGAAAAGGCATTTTCTCCCTCTTTATGCCAATTTTCTTGCATTCAAGGGCAACTGCTTTCAATTCTTTTAGCTGAATATGTTGGTATTTAAATCTAGATAGCATGACTGTAAAAAGCCTTCCTGTCTTCAAAGGCTAAGCAGGTGACCAAGGAAACATAAAAGAACGTTGCTAAGTGAAGGACACAGATTCAGCTGCATGCACATCAGCAGCCACCTTACTCTCATGAGGCACATGCAGCTAATGATGTTGAATGGAGAGAAGACACCTGTGTTTCCACTGGTGATGAAGCATGTACTTACCAAGAGGGCGAGGACTCTACCCCAGGTCTTCTGTAACCCCTAGTGTGGCAATCATCCCCTCCGTTACACTAGAGATGATGAAAAGATGATGATAAGGGCCAAGTTTCCATAGGGTAAGCAGAATATTCTAGTAACAATTACAACAAGAATAGTAATAGCAGATAGTCTTGGTTTTGCTATCCAATAGCCCCTTCTTTCCTGCAAACAGATCCCTGATTTTGTGTTGAGATAGAAGCTAGTGATCTCAAGATCTCAGAAGGAAGCTAGTCCATCTTCAATCCCAGAGAACTAATCTGGTCTATAACCACCATGATCCATCCTTTGCCCCTTTGCCAACAGTTGGTTCAGGAGATGGCATGTGAATTTGTTCTGGTGGATGAAATATAAAGAGAAGTATGTTGAGGACTGCCCACTCAAAAAATACTTAAACAAAACCTCATGATAACATCTTTTGCCCCTAACTCTTTCTCCCTTTTAGGGATGGGAGATCCAGAATCTTAGCAGCCATATTGTGACCATGAGGAATGTAGGCATGAGGATGAAGGGCCAATATTCTGAGGAAGGTAGAGCAGAAGTGTGGGAAGACCCTGCGTCCATGGTGATGTCATGCTACTGCCACAGCAGCCCTGGGATCTCAAAGTTTATCTTGTCCATATGAGAGAAGAAAATGTCTTTAAAGCATGAGACAGAGTTAGTAAGGTGCTCTATAACTGCAGCCAAGTGCATTCTCCATGATACAAGAATCTTCCCATTTAGAGTGGGCCCAGATTGAGTGTCTCCTTTCCTCACGAGGGTATCAACAAGCATTTTATCCAGCCACAGTGATGAGCTGGCAATTTTCTAGGCTCTTGGAACACAAAGATGAATTGAACCCAGTCTCTGATCTCACAAAATCTGAAAACACAAGAGAGGTAACATGCACAAGGGTCGATTCATAATAGCTACTACCACGTGCATCAGCTACTACTCTAAGCACTTAACATGTGATAGCTGATCTGACCTAGGTGGTCAAAGCTTGTTGAAACAGCACCAGCCTTGCCAGACAGTAGTGGTTCTGCTTCCCGTTCATAACCAGCCACTGGTCCAGTGGGAGTCTAGAGGCTGAACTTCAAGAGTGTTGCAACTCTGAGCACCAGTGCTGGGCTGAAGCCTGAAAGCCTGACTCGAAATTTCTTGTCTTTAATGACATGGGGTGTGCAAGCGTCAGCTGCAATGAGGGAAAATTCCAGAAACTCCAGCTTATGAAGACTTGAATCAAATAGGCCTAACTGGACTCTTGACTCCCAGCTCTTCTGCCCTTTGGGATGGGAATACATGTCTGGTGGCCTCCACGGCGTGCAAGTGGCAGGAAGGGTAATAAATAAACTGTCTTCCTTCCATCTCTCTCTCCTTCTCTCCCTTCCTGCTGCCCCCTACTCTCTGAATGCTCCATTTAGTTTCCTCTCCCTTTGAAAGCCTTGCCCAGCCTGATGCAAATCCTAATTAAAATCATGCTCAGCATGACTTTTAATTAGCCTAAGCAACCCCGTGAAAGGCATCAATATCTAGCAAGGTAATTGTGCCAAGTGACTTTCCGCAAACATCAGCAGGATGCCCCAGCCAGTGGGAGGCCCTTGTGTCCAAGCTGGGAAGGGCCATGGAGGGGTCAGGTTGAGTCCAGCCAACCACAGTTTTCACTTGGGGCTGCCTCTTTGCAGCCAGGGAGCAATGACTTTTATTACGGGTTGCAGATTTATTTCATGTAAACTAGATGGGATTTAAACCAGGTCCCAAAGAGCAAAGATAGCCTTCTCTCAAAGGTCGTGGCTGGATTTTCTATCTTGGGGCAAATAAGCAGGGATAAAGGTGGAGGGAGGGAAATAAGATACAAAACTGCTTTTCTTTTGGCTCTGAATCTAGATGTAGAGGAGAAGACACATGGAAAATGAAATCTTTTTTCATAACAAATAAAATAATTGGGGCACAGTGATTTGTTAAAGCAAAAATTATTTCACTCTTACTCATTCCCCCAAAGCCATAGATTTTTCTGTGTCTTTGCTCATTAATCAACCAGAAACATGACTAGGGGAGGTAAAGTAACCGCGTTTTTGGCCCAGGAGAATTCATTAGATATTCTGATATTGATATCAGAACTCACCCCTAATGCGGCTAGCTGCAGACTTCCCAGAATCCAAGGTTGGGAAACCCATTTACATCTACAGACAGCCTTCCTGCAAAGAAACCCAGCTCAAAAGGGATGCCTCGTTACAAGCAGGACACCAAGATGTCTTCCTAGGGGCCTAGACTCTGTAACAGCTCCCTTGGCCCATGGAAATGTCAGCTTAAAGATGGTAACATGTGGCATGGGGAGTGGGTAGGGGAGGCCTGAGAAACCCTATAGCTAGTGAAGGAATGGAAGATAAGTTACACATGTCAGAAATCGTAACAGGGGTCAATGGGAAAATAGGGTGCTATTTGCCAAAAAGTGGATTTTCATAAGACACATACCTACACACAGCTATTCCACAAATCTAGGAGCGGCATGCACTAAAATAAATGTGAAAGAGTTAGTTATCGACAATCTCTTCCCTTAAATTACTTAAATGTCTTATTTTATGAACCTGACATTTTAAGGGGACAAGAAAGATCATCCAGCTCAACAAATGGCTAATGAGCTCCAAGCAAAGGGACACCCTGTCTAACTTGAATTTCAGAAGTGAGAAAGATGGATGTGTGCGTTGGGAGGGGGAGGGACGCAGTCCTGAAGCCACAGTTCCTAGGGCAATATAAATCAGACAAGTCAGGTTGGCAGTCTCTGCCCTCTTCAGATTCCTTGAGGTCACGAAATGTCTCTGCACTGGGCTGCTTCCAGCAGCCGTCCACTCTGGTGATCTGTTCCCCCCAGGAGCTTCAGTGATAGGCATGTATCCCTCCAAAGCAAAGGACATCTCCTCGTTATCATTTGTTCCCTCCTTGACAGGTATCACCCATCCGCAGCCAATGGCTGCTTCTCTAGTGTTTGTGAAACCTTCATTCTATCCACACAAATTGCCTCTGGTTGGCCACCACGTTCACCAGGATATGCAGTCATGGAAGAAAGAGGCAATGGCATAACTTGGGATCTCCTCCTTCTTCCCCACTCAGTCCAGTGTGCTCTTTCCTGTTGGTCTTTCCTTCCAAAATGTCCAGATCCAACTACAGCTCCCCCACCCATGGCCGTCCCTCTGGTTCAGACCCCATGTGTCATCTCTCCCCTGGCTCACTGTAAGGGTGCCCTAACCAGGCTCCTTGCTTCCATCCTTGTCTATCGAAACCAACCTGTTCAAGGCTATACTTCTGAACCTTTTTATTTTAAAATTAAACACAGGTACGAAAAAGCACACAAAAATGTATCGCTTCATAAACAATATAAACAAACATCCTTATAACCAGGACCAAGTCAAGAAAGAGCACTTTGCCAGAAGCCCCTCCATGGCCACATCCAAGCACAGTCCTGCCCTCCAGAAGTAACCACCTTTCTGACTCTTCACACCTCCCCATGATCTTCACGGCATCACGGCCCAGGGTTCCTCCTTAGACCCTAGAATGTTACTCACTGGGCGAATCTCAGGATGTCTTTTAAATCTACAGGTTTCTCTTCCGTGCCTCCTTCCCTGAGAATTTCTCTCTTGCTGTGCCCAGGCTGTGGCCTATCTGGATTTTGGTAATTCCCTGTTTGTGGTGCGGTCAACACGTTCTTCTCTCTGTCCTCTGAATTTCTTGAAAAATGGCAGCTGGATCCAGAGGCTTGAGCAGAATTATGTGTGACACTGAAAAAAAGTTCTGAATTCTAAAGGAGTTAGCAGGCAACTGAGGAAGATCACATTAGCAAGTTGGATCATGATGCTAAAGCTCCCCAGACAAGACCGCCAGGAACTGGCCCGCAGCCACAGTTTTATTCATCTAGTTTGCTGTCACAAAGGAGACCACACCCAGGACGTCCGGGAGCCTCTGAGTAAGAGGGATGGGGACGTGCACTGTACAGGAACTGACTTCTGTCGAGCAATTCTAAGACGGAATTAGTAAGTCAAGGTCACGAAGTGGGACCGTTTTGTGATTGGGTATCTTAAATATTTTTATCTGGAGGTAGGAAGATTAAAGCAGGACAAGAGTTGTTATTAGTAAAGAGGCCATCAGTGTGTTAGCAGAAAAGGGGAGTGGAACACAGTCATTTCTGTGGCTGCAGAGGGGTCTTAACTCTGCCTGTTTTCACATGTGGTCATGGCACAGCCTTGTCTGAACATATTTATATGCTGTGAGCGTTGCTCCTGTTGATTTGGGAACATCATGGTTTAGCTGCCGGAAGGGTTGTTTTTCTCTTTCTCAGACCTCCTCCCGGTCTGACTGCAAACAGGAGTGATTTTACTTTATCAGGGGTCATATAGTGGAAGGCCTTGACAATCAGTGTGAAGGGGTTTGTGTCTAATTTGGTAGATAAGAAGGAGCCACCAAACATACTTATGGGCTGGACTGATCAAGACAGAACTGTACTTGAGTGACCAGGTGTGTTGGTCTTTTGGAGAGAAAAGATGGATCGGAGGCAGTATGTCTAGTTAGAGGCAAATGTTATGGTTAAAGTGAGATGCCCAGGAAAAAAAGGTGTTAGCGAGGAGGATAAAACAAAGATGATCAAGGCATTGGAGGGAAGAAGAGACAAGGCTGTGCCCAGGAGAGGATGGGGGCAGTGAATGAAGATTGCGTGGCAGGCCATGAAGTTTGTTTACCCCACAGCCATCCCCACCTTTCTTGTGAACAAAGCCCTGATTGTGTTTCCTAGGCAAAAAGGAAATGAGTCATGATTGGTCAAAACCAATCTGACTACCCCAGGCATGGTGCCGGATACTTTGCCCAACCCCTTGCGGTGGAGGCTGCCCTGTAACCTCATTCTGCCCAAGGGGGCTGAGAGGATGTGTGATGGGCCTCCTGGGAAAGATTCACTTTCCTTATAAAAAGGACAGGTGTAAAAAGAGTGCTCCCTTGAATTGCCCTTTCCCCTTGTTCTTGGCAAAAAAAGGAGCATGTGATGCCTAGAGCTGCCCTGCTCAAATTTTGCTAAAAGCACTTGTGTTTCAAGAATCATTGTTTGTTGGAGTTGCTGTTACTTGTGGCCCAAAACATCCTAACGGACGCCCAGGGGGAGCCAGAGATGGATGACTTGAATGCCTCTGCCCGACTGACAGGACAGGAAGAGGGACGTTGGAAGAAGTGGACTGGCGGAGGGGTAGGAAGGTGGCAATCTTGTCTGAATCTTCTGGGCTTAAACTGACAATGAACATCCAGATGTGGGGCTTGGGACAGAGGCGAGAACTTGAGGAGGAGGCGGTGGGCGCCATTAGCCTGAGGTTGAGAGATGGAGCCTCGGAAGAGGAATCAGCAAGTGGTATTTGAAAGAACTGCCTCGGGTTATTTGGGGGGAAGCTGGGTGAACACATACTTTCGTTCTTTGCCACATATTCAGAAATTACTCGTAGGGTGTTGTGAGCTCATAGCTTGGCTCAGTTTCTGTACTTCCAAGGCGTGACTGAGAAATAAACTTGCAGCCCTAATAGTGACAGTCATCAACCTGTCTCTACAGGAGGAGGCTTTTCCACTCTGCTGCTGCATTTGTGTCTTTTTGTAAAACTTTTTTTTTTCATTTTTCAGTGTTTCAAATGCAGCTGGGAATGTGTCCTCAAGGAACACTGGTCCTGTTGAGGCAGGAAGACGAGGGACGAGGGTAAAGCAGGGCAAACCCTCTGGCCAAGGCCCCAGGACGGTGGCTCTGAGGAACAGGTTTAGGTGAGGAGTTGAGAGGGAGTATAGGGGAGTTTGGGGACCCGTGGACTTCTGACCCCTTTACCTTAAAGTATCCGCCCTGACCATTTAAAATGAGAGTTGCCATTTTTCTAGAGGGAAGGATGGAATTGACACAAGAGTCAGTTCTAACCCTTGGTCCATTGCTTCTCCCCCTTTTTCATTCTGAATGAGAGGAGAAATCAGTAGCGGGTTTTGAGCAGAGAAATCACCTACCACCCAGACTGCTCTGATGAGGAGAGGAGGGCAGAATATTGAGGGCAAGGGTAGAAGGTAAGAGAGCAGCAACGGGCCACTGCAGAAAGCAGGTGAGGTGATCGTGTTGGGGGCCCGGGTGGGAGCAGCGGAGTGGGGAGAAGTGGTTGGACTCAGGATATATTCCATAAAGCAAGCTCACACAGCTCCCCTTTGGGTTGGATGTGACATATGACAGAAAGGGAAGACATAAAGAAGACTCCCAGGTTTCAGTCCTGAACAACTGGTAGGATGATATCGCCACTGGTTGCTATAGAGACTAAAGAAGCATGCCTTCAGAGGCAGGTGTAAGGAGCTTCTTTTTGGACAGGTAGCGTTAGGTATGTCTGGGCAGCTGAGTGTGTGAGTTCGGAGCTCAGCAGAGTTTCAGGCCAGAGATATAAATACGGGAGCTGTCAGCATGTGGGAGATGTTTAAAGCCTTCAGCCTGGAGAAGATCTCCCAGGAGAGAGTGTGGGTAGTTTTGAGTAGAGTCCCTCCCTAATCTCTCAGACTTGGGTTTACTGTGTGATCTTGAGCCAGTCCCTCTACCTCTTGAGCCTTTGACTTGTCTGTAGAAATAGAGATTGAAGAATTTGATCTTTAAGATCCTGTCCTGCTCTGTGATTCTACAGTGGAGGGTCTTTGAGATTGATCACTGCATGGGAGCTGCAGACTGGTGAAATATGGTTGCTGGCCTCTATCAGTACTGTGCCCATGAGGGTGAACACCTGGATATGCATGAGATTTCACAAGACTCAACGGAAGCCTTGCACACCTGGAGTGCAATGTCACATGTCCCCAGTTCTTCAAGCTGAGAAACTGCAGTCATCAATAAGCAAGCCCTTGATTATGTCCAGTTTTCTGCAACAGGAAATCAGAGCTATTAGAAAAATCATTCCAACCAGAAATCTCAGGAGAACTGGCGTAACCAGTGGGGTCAGCCACTTCTGAGATCACGTGACCAAAAGATTGTTTGCAACCCATTTATCCACCAGCAGGAAAATGGAGGCCTGATAATGTAGCCAGGGCCTTTCTGCTGGGCATCCTCTTCCCTATCCACAAGGTCTCTGCCATTCTTGCCACCCCAAGCCCTGTAAATGTGATTATTTGCATTACGGGGAGACCAGGCCTGTGTGCGTGGGCTAAACATCTGCCCCATTTACAATGTCTTCAGCTGGTATCTTAGAGATGAGGCCCTGGAGAATGGAGAACCTTTGTTTCCAGGTCATGCAGGCTAATTTAGGAGAGAACAGAATGAAATGGAAACTACAATACATTGAAAAGTTTCGTCAATTGGACTGAAAGCTGCCTGGCACCCAAAGGTCAAAATCAGCAGATGGCTGGAGCATGTACTGATGAGACCTATGCACGTAGTGCTCCCATAAGTGGTGGCTGTCATGACTAAAAGCATGAATTTTGGAGACACACTCCCTTGGCTCAAATCCTGACTCTTTCATTTTTTTCTTTTTTGTATTACCTTAGACAAGTGAGTTAAACTTCTGTGTGTCTTGAAGCTCCAAATGAAAAGTGGGTGCAATAACGGTACCGACTTCACGGGACTGCTCTGAGGATTACGTGAGTTAACGTGTAAAGTCCTTAGAACAATCCCCTGCCACTGTGAGTCCTTCATGAGGCTTGCTGTTCATAAGGACAGATCCCTTAGCCAAATCCCCTCCTACTGTTTGAGAAATCACCTGGGACACATCTGGACTCAGAACTCCTTTGGTACATGAGAGGCAAGGTACATCAGCTCACATACACCTTACTTCTCTTCTCGCTCCTTAATCAGATTAAGTTTAATAGTTACTGACTGGGTGTCTGCAGTGTGGGCAGCCTGGGCTGGAATCACAGAAGCTTACCATCAAGACATGGAGTCAACACACAAGTGTGTGACTTGCTAAAAGAGGTACAAGTGATGGGGAGAGGGTCAAAGGGCAGCACATGATTAATGGCCAGATCCCTGGACAGACAAGGAAGGGGGCAGGATGTGAACAGAGTATCAGCAGATCACCTCCTTGGAACATTCGGGAGAATCATCTAGAACTTTCAGAGCTTACAACTGTGTCCAGAAGTCCAATGAGCTACAAAGAACAACATATATTTAGGAAGCTAAGCAACTCAGTTATAACATTTCCATAAAGAGAAAAAAAGAAGGAAAACCTTGAAGTCTGTTGAAAATGAAAAGAAATTTGGGAGGAACTTGCTCTACCAAATTTGGTGTTGATATAGGAATAAAGAAAAAGATTAATGGAACAAAATCCAGATGCGCAAATTAATGCATCTTCTCTATTAAGAGTAAGCAGTTAAACCCAGAATAGAAACAAATCCAATTTTCAATAGCAGTGATATATAGCACTTAGATATTATTACAACAAGTCTTTGGGATTCACATGAATAAAACTATGAAAAGAATGAACCAAATAATAAGATAACATAGCATATTCCTGGAGAGAGTTAATATTGACTAGATATCTATTTCCTTTCTTTCAATCTATAAAATGTGATGTTCCATGAAGTTATCATGAAGACAACTCTCCAAAGTGAATTTGGAAAATTAAGTCATAAAATATTTTTTTGAAAAAGAAAATAAATTATGGAATTATCTCTACCAGGTATTCTCACCCTGTTATATTCTCACAGAATTATAACTAAAGTGTCAGCTGATTGGGGAGAGAGCAACTCAATAGGAAGTTCAGGAAAGACTCACATAGATATAAGACTTTACAATGTGATGAATCTTGCATTTCCATTATTTGGAGAAAGATAGATTACTCAGTAAATGATATTCAGACCATTTTGAAAGTGCCTAATGATATGGATAAAAATATTAAATCCAATTCATAGCTCATTTTGTATATCAAAATAAATTCTGGATGCATTGGCAAATTAAACATAGAAAATATCAAAATCCTGGAAGAAAATAAATTAATGTTTACATACTATTGGGGGATGGGTAAACATGACAATAAATGCAGAAAGTACAAAGGAAAACTTTGCTGAATGTGAAACATAAATGAAAAACTTTTCTCCCAATATCTCTCATATTCATTCATTTCTCAATTCCACAAACTTATGCCAACTATCACTTGTTGCCTGTATTTATTCATTCATTCATTCACTGAGTGCCTACTATGTGACAGATGCTGGTACCAGTGAAACTGTAGTTAAAAAGGCGGGGGGGGGGGGCAGAATCCTGTTAGCTCTAGAGGGGTAGACAGAGTGAAATAAACAGGATAAATAAGTTTCATAAATAATATATCAGATTGTGTTTGGACTTATAAAGAACAATAAAGAAAGCAAAGGACAAATGTTTGGGGGAGTAACTTGCGATTTTAAATAGAGTGGTTAGGAAGTCTCCTCTGAGAAACTGACATCTGAGCAAAGAATTATAGGAGGAAAGGGGGTGATTTCTGTGGAAAAGAGCAAAGACCCACAGCCAGATATGTGCCTGATTGTGTTTGGGGATGCTCAAGGAAGTCTGAAAGTGAGGGAAAAGAGTAGCAAGGATGAAGACAGGAAATGTTAGCCTGGGGTGTGGGCTGATCACAGGAGCTCTTGTTTCCCTAGGGTCCAGATCCAAATGGTCCTCAAACCAAGACTCAAAAGTAAGTTACCCAATTCCAGGGCTTTCTTATGTGCTCCTCAAGCCCAGCTGGTACAACTACACTCATCTGCCTGTACACCCTTCCCCGAAGCTTGAGTCACCAACTGGGAGGAAAAGTCAACATGGTGTGACTGTATGATGCATCCCCAAACTAGATGTGCACTGAGTATGAATGGGGCACCATTAATAATTATTCCAGGGCATAGGGACCATCTAGCAAACGGGGACTTGTGGCCACCCAAGTGAACACCATGTTTGCACAGCAAACTTTACGTAAGATTGCAAAAATGCCCATTGTCTGCAGAGGATGGGGACAGGGCGATGAGCTAATGGGTTTAAACCCATTGCCAGCTCTGTGACCCTGGGAAAGTTATGCACTTCCACTGGGCCTCAGTTTCCTCACTTGTCAAATGGTGGGAGCAATAATAATCCCTAAGTTTCAGGATTTCTGTAAAGATGCAATGAAGTGACACATGTAAAGCTCCTCAAACTGTTCCTGGCATGTGTGCACACTATAAGGATTGGCTGTCATCATCATGGGTCCAAAATGGGTCTCAAAAGTCTGAAATGAAAGTGTGGTCAGGGCTGCTCTAAGGAAGAATCTGTTTTCTAGCCTTTTCTGCTTTCTAGAAGCCACCCTCATTCTTTGGCTCATGGCCTTTTTCTTCCATTTTCAAAGCCAGCAACATCAGACTGAGTCCTTTGCAAGCTGCCATCTCTCTGGTTCTCCCTCTTTCTGCCTCCTTGTTCTACTTACAAGGATCCTGTGATTACATGGGGCCCACGCAAATAAGCCAGGATTAATCTCCCTATTCTAAGGTTAGCCAATTAGCAACTTTCATTCCCCTTTGCCATGTAACCTAGCATATTCAATCTCCAAGGATTATTCTTGGAAAGTCATTATTCTGCTTACCCCAGGGGTAATTGAAATTAGATCCCTTCGTCCCATTCCACAGGTGGGACCACTGAGGCCCTTGAAGAGGAATCGAGCTGCCCAAAGCACCATCTCTGGTCAGCACAGTGGCCAGACTCCACCTGTAAACCCTCATTCCCAGGCCTCAGCTTTCCCAGGTAGAGAACATTCCACATGGTATATTTCGCAGCTGGGGTACTCAGAGAGAGATTATTGCATTACTGTGGGTAGCCCCTGATGCTTTTTCCTAAACTGCTCGGCCTGGGGTCTTTCCTCTCCATAATAAAGGGCAAAAGTAAACCCAGTGACGGTCAGTGACTCTCTGTTGCTGGAAGTCACACCAAGTTCAACAATAATAATTATAGGAGTACCCTTCCCACATCAGATTCATTACAGAAACTATTTCTAAACAAACGTCGTTTTTCACCATAGGCTAGAAATCGCTACTACAGCCGTGCTCAAGGCAGATGGCTCCTGCATCTCAAAGGTCACTCAGGAAACTTCATCACAAGCACACCCCCCTGCACCGGGCTGGGGAAGGATGAGCAGGCGGGTAATTTATACACATAATTATCCTCATGGAGGGAACAGATGGGAGGCCTTCTCCCGGGGACATGGTGTACAATGTCCTGTTTCTCACTGGGGCAGCAGGGACAGTTCCAATTAACAAACTTCCCATGAACCAACCCCCAGCAGAACTCGGGGGAGGAGAAGGAAGAAGAGAGATGCCCAGTGTTTGCATTCACATCTGTCATTGCAAAGTGCTGGCTTTAAAGCCTAATGTTCCCACCACGGCTAGAAGCGATGTGTCTAGGAAGTCCAGAGTCAGAGGCTGCCAGTGAGGCCTACGCTACCTCCAGCACAGTCCTCAGCCAGGAGGCAAGTGTCGACAGAGGTGCTCTCTGCCTTTTGTGAGAACACCAGGCACCCCACAGGCTTTAGCCCTGACCTTCAGGAATGTGTGCTATAACTGGGAAAGAGCGGCCCAGGAGCAGGCAGTGACCACTTAACTCAGGCTAATGGGAGTTCCGTGGGGACCAGTGGAGTGGGAGAGGGCATGCCCTTGCAGGGGAGACCAACTCAGGTTCACATTCCTGCTAAGCCCCAAACCTAGCTATGACCTTGGGCAAACCATGACTACCTCTGAGCCTCAGTTTCCCTGACTATACAAAGACATGGTGTCAACACCACCTGAGAGGGTGTGGACGAATGACTGAGATGACATACATCAGGCATTTCATTAGAGTCTCTTCCCCTTTTCCTTTTTCACTCTGATTTCTCAGAAGATGAGAGGAGTTCATTCACTTGGGGTAAGAAGAGAAGAATTTACAGTGGGGGACAGGGTAAGCTGAGCTGGAAAGGATGTGGCAGACACTGCTAGTTGCCTTGTAAGTACCCACTTCTCCCTCCTGCCCACCAGGACCCTGGCTTCGCTCAACATGGCATCGTGCCCAGCTAAGATCCTCACTTTCCCAAACTCCCTTGCAGCTAAGAGAGATCACATGAACCCATTTCAACCAATGAAACATAAATGGACATCTGCATTCTCAGGAATGCCCTCTCGCTTCTGTGCCATGGGAACCACACTGCCTCCTTCTCTCTCCTTCCTGCCTGGAGGTGAAGCTGCCACTTCAGAGCCAGAAGGTGATGGGCTGTAGAGGAAAGCCAGCAGGGTGAGGATGCAAAGTGGGAAGGCAGAAAGAGCCTGGTTCCCGGAACATCCATGACTGACAGCACTGGCTCTGCCCTGCCTGCTCTGGGCTCCTTATGATGTGAGAAAAAACAAACCCTCCTTCATTTTAGTCACTCTTGGTTGGGTTTCCTGTCACTTGCAACTGGGATGATTCCTAAATGATGCCAGAGTACTGTCATAGCAATAGTGAGGAATGGGACAGGCAGTCCTGCAGCAAAGGAGAGGGGCCAAGTCCACACAGAGGCCAGAGCTGCTCCTTCTCCCCTCCTCCCCGGACAGCTGCCAGGACCAGTTACGGCAGTCTCGTGCCCTGCCTAGGGGCCGCCTGGGAAGGAACATGTGACCCACTACGGACAAATAAGCCTGATGGGAAGTAGTCTGGGAGATTCTAGAGAATGTTTTCAGACTCCTAAGAAAATACCTACGAACAGACTACGCCCCTCTCCTCTCTCTGACATTTTTTTTTTTACATCCAGAACTGCCTGGAACTGTGGGCAGCCGACTTGTTATCAAGAAGAGAGCTGCCCGCAGGACGAAACTGATGCCCCAAAGATCACAGAACAGAAGCTGGGAAAGGCTCAGGCTCCCAATGAGGTCCCTGGCCCCTGGATCGACCCAATGGCAGCTGCCTGAACTCTTATGTGAGTAATGATAGTCATTGAAGTCATCATGGCCGAAAACACTTGAAGTTGGGTTAACTGTTACTTAGAGCCAAAATCATCCTTATGGGTGATTTTGTATTTGAGGAAAATACCTTGTATTTAAGGAAAAAAGACCAATTGATCATCCTCAGTTAGAAAAGCGGATAGCGTGTGGGTGTTTTACATTATTGCATACCTGGTTTTCTTTCATCTTCCAGAGTAATCATAAGCACTTGCTTGAGGGCAAGACTGTATCTGTCTTTGGTTAAGTCTATGACATATGTCAGACAGCAGAGCTTGAGGTAAGAACACGGCCTGCGAGTCAGACTGCCTAACTTTAAATCCTGGTTCTGCCAATTTCTTGCTTTACGACTTTGAGGGAGTTGTTTAAACTCTTCTTACCTTGCTTACTTTATAGAGATAGCACTTACCCTTATGGGGTAGTTATAAGGATTAAATGACATAATACATGTAAAGAACAGTTCCTGGCATGTGGAAGTACTGAATGAGAACTGGCAGTTGTCATATTGATACACAGGAGGGCAGCGCTGTTGATCCCGAATGATTTTCTGTTGTTACAGCAATAATATTCCCATATTACAGATAAGGAAAGTGAGTCACAGATAATTAAAGGTATTTGCCAAAGATCTGCACAACTGGTAAGCAGAGAAGCTGGTATATATGAGCACAGGCAGTGGGGCTGCAGGGCCTGATCTCTTAACCATGACTCTATTCTAGACCCTTTACATGGTGATCAAATTGAATGACCCAGACAGCTAACCAGGGTGGCCATTAAGTAGGCTGGAATCCATCCTGCTTTGCTGGTGTGTGAATATAGTCAAATACTGGCAGCAGCATGCTCCTTTTTTGCCAGCTCTAGTCATTTCAAAGCACCACTGTAATTTCTCTTTTGCATTTTGGAACCACTGAATGGGTCAGCGGGTTCACAGTTACAGAGGGAACCCAGCCAAATCCCCACCATCTGGCACCACCCGAGACACAGCATCTGCTGTGGCCCTCTGCATGAAGCATCCCTCAAATTGCTGCCAAATGAGATCCTAAGTGCCCCCCTGCCAAGGGCAAATGGTCCCCGAGGTCCCTGCTGAGGAGTGCCAGTTCCCCACAGCTGACCGATTCTCCATGCCCTGGGTCTTCAGTTTCCTGGGCCAACAGCTCAAAGAGGACCAAGCGTGGATGGATGAAAGCACTCTTTCTTTTTCAGGTTGGAACATTGCCCTTTGGGCAGGAGGAATGAAAAAAATAATTGACATGAGACCAGACTGCAGACATGGGGCATGAAGGTAGCACCTAGCAGGTCCAGGTGCTCTATGTCGTGCCAAGAGCACAAAGATAAATAAAGCCTGGTTCATGCCCTTAAGATGCTCACGGTTTGGAGAGCAAGGCAGACAGTAAACAACTAACGAGGGCAAAATACAGAGCATCCCCTGTGTGCCAGACAGCTTTAAGTACAAATACATTTGGTCTCCACACCTACTCCATGAAGTGTGCCCTTTTCTCATCGCCATTTCGCCCAGGAAACTGGGGCATACCCAGAGAAGGTAAGTCACTTGCCCAAGTTCACACAACTAATAGGTGGCTAGAGCCACACGGTATGAGTCCAGGTCATCTGGTTCCAGACACCTCTTCACCAGCCACCCCGCTGCCTGTGGCATTGAGAAGAGACATGACACATGCTTTAAATAAAGACTGGATGAGGGCATCCTGGAAGCCCCAAGGGGAAGGCAATGAGCCCTCCCTACTGGGAGGGGGTTGCCCAAAGGGAAAAGGAGTCATGAGAGGTGGGCAGCTGCAGATTTGGCCAGGTGATGGGGGTACTGATGATAAAAGTAATGGCAGCTAACATTTACTGTGTGCCTACTAAGCAACTCATCCGAGTTTACTCAGTTACTCTGGACCACACACTCAAGAGGGTCCCCATCACTGCCTGATTTTACAGACAAGACAACCAGGCACAGAGAGATCTGGGGACTTGCCTAACCTCAGGTGGCTGGGAAGAGATAGAGCCAGGGGGTCTGGCCTCAGAGCCTGTGACTTCACCACTAGACCCAAGGGGCAGGAAGAGGAGAGAACATGGGATGCGGCCTGGCCTGGGTGGGGAGTGAGTCACAGTGCCTGGCACGGTGGGGGCAGGCTGTGGGTGTGGGGGCCTGGAGGAAAAGGGGATTGAAGAAGGGGCTGAGTTCAATCTGAACATGGTTGAGACACATCGACAGTTTCTCCAAAGCGGGGTCACATCCCTTGTTCACTGGAGATCTGAGTTCTGGGTGTGACTCTCTGGTAAACGTGTAGCCATGTCACTAAGATTCAGCTTTCTTGTCTGTGAAATGGGACCGTCAGAGCTTGAAGTAAGATATAAGTTCCAGGGCACAGTGTGATGTAAGGGAATGAGAAGTGAGGAGTCCATCCTTGGTATGCACTTGGAGAACAGAGAGCAATATGGGGGTACCAGGAATGAGGCTACAGGGGAGAGTGAAGCTGGGTAGGCGGGGGAGCCAGTGAAAACCGTAGATAGGAGAGTGCTGTGGTTTGTATCAATCAGGCTTCTTAACTGCAAACAACAAACTCCACTCTGACCGGTTTAAGCAAAACTGAAATTCATCAAAGGATAGCAGGCAGCATGAAGAATCTTCCAAGGAAACAGAAAGCCAAGACTGGGGAATACAAGCCAGGAGCTGCACCTTCCCACAGAGCACTGGACCCCAGAGAGTGCAGCTCATTCCCCCAGAAGGACCAGATGCCTCCATGGCCTTGCTTACCAGAACCTTAATTCTATTCCCTTCCCAATCATAGTTTCAAATGAGAGGATCTGATTGGAGAAGCCAAAGTCACGTGACTTCCCCTAACAGCAAGGGATGCTGGAAGAATGCCACCTGGGGAGATGTGAACTGCATTGTGGGAAACTCTCCAAACACAGGCTGGGTGTTCAGAAGGTGTTGGGCAGCCCCCAAAACTCAAACGGCCCTTCCTTCCATGGTCCAATTTGCACTGTAGTTAATTTTCTCCAATAGGAGCCTGAAGTGGGGATTTTCGAAGTACAAGACTAGAGAACAAGGAGACCAGTGAGAAACAAACAAGGGACAACCCAGTGCAGGCAGTGGTGGCCAAGACACAGAGAAGAGCGTCATCCTAGGAAACACTCCGGAGGTAGAATCAGCAGGACTTGAAAATGAGGAGTTAAAACTATCAGGGCCCCAAATGGACCCACTGGATGGCCAACATTTGGGAGCATTACTCCTGCCTTTGCAAAACCAATGCAGTAGGAAGGGGTGCAAACCATCAGGGACAGATGGGGGGGATGGGGCAAAGGGGCTTTAACAGTTCTACTCACAGTGCTTCAGTCTTTTTTGCACCCTTTGCAGCAGGAATGCACTCGTTAGCCAGCATTCCTTTTTAGCTCTTCAGCTCAGGTATTGCTTTTCAAGAAAACAATAGCCACAGAGGTTTGGCAGGGATGGACATTGAGATGCTTGAGGGGCCCGAGGTCTGTGATTTGTGCACCTTTTAATCCCACAGTCTTGGCATAAGGGCTGACCCATCTCAGGCTCTCAGTGACTGTCGATCACGAATGCCCAGTCTGCTGGAGCTAGAACTTCAAGAAGGCCACTTCCACTAAAGAAATAAGGTGAAAAAGAAAAGTTAATTCTGTATCCCCACTGGGCTAGAACTTCAAGAAGGCCACTTCCACTAAAGAAATAAGGTGAAAAAGAAAAGTTAATTCTGTATCCCCAGCCCTCCTTTTAAATAAGGATGTTCTTAAGAGAATGAGCAACGTTCCCTGTGTTCACTCAGTGACCTTGCATCATAACTCCCCAGTAAGCCAGCCCGGGGATCAGGGATGGGGTAGAGACACAGGAAGGCCCTGTCCTCACTAGCTCTGGCCACATTTTCAACCACCTGCAAGATTTAAGGCTTGGCAGTAAAGTGGGAATGGAGAAGGGGAGGGAAAGAGAAAAGAGTTCAGAGTCTGGCCCCACTGTTTACCAGCGGAGGGATCCCAGGGCAAGTTTATTTAGCATCTCGTGTCTCAATTTCATGCTTTTTAAAAAAGGGATGGAGATAACCAAACCCACCTCTAGGTGACAGTGAAACGAGCTGATAATACATGCACACTTTGAGGAAAGCCTAACACACAGCACACTGTTAACCCTTATTATTATCAGCTTTATCTTATTAAGTTTTGCCTCTGGGATCCTGCCCTGCTGTTCCTTCACCTGGAAAACCTTTTCTCAAGCCCTTTCCACGCAGCTCCTTCTCAGAGTGTAGGCTTCAGCTCCACTGTCACCTCCTCTGGCCGACCACTCAAACAGCCCCTCCCACCAGAGTGCTTGTTTCCTTTCCTCTGAGGACTTACCGCTCTCAGATAACACCATCTTTACTTATTTGTCATCTGTGTCCCCACACCGGAACTGTCATGTCCCGCATGAGCCCCAAGCTGGGAGTCACCCCTGGCCCAGAGGCAAACTATGCGTCTGTTGATGGATAGATAGGCGGAGTTTAGACTCGATGTTTTCCTGTCCGGTGTTCCCAGGGTCTCTTCTTGTCTTCACTTGATTCTCCTGAAGGGCATGGTTGTGTTTGAGGAGAATTCTCTGGATTCTTTCTCTGACCACCCAAATTAACTGGTATAATTAGCAAGTTTGGCCATGGCTGCAGAGACGCAAAACAGCAGTGGCTTAAACACCGTGGGAGTTGCGACAGGGCAGCTCCACGCTGCGGCGGTCGGGTGCCAGGCTCCCACAACCCTAGGGCATCCCCCTCATCCCCATGGCCCGTGATGGCTCACTGCCACGACGGGACTCCTGCCGCAGGGTGGGCCATGACGGAGGGTAGGGCTCTCATCCCTCCCTGGGAGTGCTCCACAAGGAAGCATGCCTCACCACTTCCACGTGCTCCCACGCCCGAGCCTGGTCACGTGGCCACGCCCACACCAAGGAGGCTGGGAAATGTAGTCTGTCTTCCGCACAGGCCCAAGGCCAGCTAGAAATCGGGGGTCCTGTTAATGTGAAAGAGAATGGATAATAGAGGATAAGCCTGGTCTCTAACCACCCTCCTTCTCTTGGGCCTTGCTAAAATCAAAGCACTTAGAGGAGAGGAGAGAATGGGACTGGGAGGGGGTCGCCAGGGTCCGCCTCCACCTAGGAGTAGCGGGGAGGGTTCAAGCTGCTCCTTTGAGCCTTTTCTCTGCCCCCTATTGCTCTCATTCTCACCTCAAACCCCACTTGGGCATGTATCTGAGTTTCTTCTATTGACAGGGTCAGAGTATAGCTGATCTCCCCACCATCCCCCAAGTTGGCAAGGACTTCGTGTGCCCCAGCCCCGGCCCTCTTGTCCTACTCTATCGCCAGTGCCAGGCATCCTACACTTGGTCCCACCAGGTCACCCCGCTTGCACAGACCTTGAGAAGCTCTCAGCAGCCAATGCTAGGCAGCTCTCCAAATCCTAGCCTCTTGGCCAGAGAAAGAACAGTGTCACCCCCTTAGTCTTCTTGCATATATTATATAGTCTTTAAAAAGAATGTATGAATAGACCACATTTTGTTTATCCAGTCATCTGTTGACTGTCACTTGGGTTGCTTCAACCTTTTAGCTATTGTGAATAATGCTGCTATGAACATGGGTGTACGAATATCTGTTCATGTCCCTGCCTTCAATTCTTTTGGAGTATATACCCAGAAGTGGAATTCTGTTTTTAGATTTTGGGGGGGACCTCCATACTGTTTTCCATAGCAGCTGTACGTTTTACATTCCTACCAACATCACACAAAAGTTCCAGTTCCTCCACATCCTCACCAGCGCTTGTTACTTTCTGTTCATTTGATGATAACATGAAGGGGTAGCTCGATGTGATTTTGGTTTGCATTTCCCCGGTAATAAGTGATGTTGAGCATCATTTCATGTGCTTATGGGCCATTTGCATACCTCCTTTGGAGACAGGTCTGCCCCAGTCTTAGAGCTTTCTGTATTCATTCATTCATTCATTCTGTGGTTTAGTCTCCCATTCAGTAGATATTCTCGGGCTCTCCTCCCTGCCAGTGGTGTATGTGCTGTGGGTACAATGATGGCGAAGACAAAACAAAGTAAGCAAGCAAAATAAAACAGAAGCTCCTTGCCTCCACGGAGCTGCCAATTTTAATCTAGTTATAATGTGATTCTCACCTCTGAGGGCTGGTTGTGAGAATGAAATGAAATAATGTCTAAGACCTGGCGGCAGTCAGCCCCTCCGGCTTGCTCCCTGACCTCCGCACTGTCCCCTCTCCTGCTCCCTCCATCCCCTCTGCCAGCTCCTCCTCACCCGGCTTTATCTGTCTGCCTGGCCTTTGCCCGTCTTTGTGAGCATTTCAGTAGCCGGTGAGTCTCCAGGCAGGAGCTCCCATGCCAGTGGGGTCCTGGTGGGGTGCCTCAGTCCCTCCTTCAGCTTTTCTCTCAACATATGAGAAAAACATTCTGAAAACACTCACCACTTACCACTTACCTGTTAATCCTGCTGCAGAACAGGTAAACTCCAAACCCCCATGGGACCTCCATGAAGAAAGTTGCCATTTCTCAACAAAATCCATTGTCTGATATATTTATTGGCATCTCCTATGATCTGGGAAACATGGTGAGACTGGGACAGACAACTCAAATATTTACAAGGAAGACGGCTGAGAAAGCAGAAACTACCATTTCAGACTTGAACACCGGGGAAAAGTTGACTTTTAAGCTCGAGGTGTTGGACTCATGAGCGGGCGGGGGTGGTGGTGGGGGTTGACACAAGTCTAGAGCATGGGTGGGATTTCAGCTGGAGATTAAAAGACAGGGAATAAAAAGTGGAGAATAATGCTTATCAATGTAATAACTAATGACTATTTAATCCCTGTTATATTTAAGGGCTTTATTTAGATTAACTTGTTTAATCCTCACGGCTACTCTAGAGGTGTTATTAAACCCTTTTTCTAGAGCATGAAATTGACCGAGAGAAATTAACTCATTTTCCCAAAGTCACAATACTGTTGAGTGACAGATTTTGTCACAGATGCAGAATAGGAACCCAGGCGATCTCTGGCCTGCCTCGGTCTGCTGAACTGCCGCACCCTCACTGCCTCACCCCCGCCTCACTTCTCCAGGGCAGGAACACATACTATTCCTTGGACTCCTAGTCTAGGCCTTTCTGGCATGCAGTAGGTGTGATTAAATATCTGAAAGGACTTCCAGTTTATAAAACCTTCACCTCTGTTAGCTCATGTCTCTTCCTGGAAACCCTGGGAGGGAAAATCCCTATTTAATAGACTTGCAGATTAGGAAAATGAGGCATGATCACAAACCAAGCAGCAGAGCTGGGACTTGAACCTGTATGTTCTGGCAGGTTCTTTGTCCTGGTTTGTCTCCACCAGGCCAGACCAGTAGGGGCCATCAAAGCCAGAGTAGACACAGCCCTCGGGTAAGAAAGTAAGGTGGAAGCTGGAGAGGAGTTTTAATATTGGCAGAGAGGTTTATGAAGTTCTACTGTCCAGTGAAGAAAATAATGTGGAGAGAGTGAGGAAAATAATGCTTAGGAAGGAAAATGACAAAGAAGAAACCCTTTAAAATCTGGGAAAAGATCTATCCAGGCAGTGAGGATTGTATGTACAAAGGTCAGGCAGGAATGAACTCGGTGTGCCCAAGGATCAGAAAGCCTCCCAGTTTATCTGGAGTGTAGTAAACATGTTATGGGGGACAGGAACACAGAGAGTTGAAGTCAGGGAAGTTGGTGGGATTTTACTTTAGATGCAGTAACCCCCCAGGAGGGCATTAGCAGGTGAATGACTCGGTCTGATAGATCTTTTTAAATTCTCACTCTTGCCATTATACAGAGGATGGATTGGAGAGTGCAAAATGGAAGAGACAAGTTTGATGGCCCAGGTTAAAGATGGTGGTGGTTTGGCCCAGCATGGGATTGATGGTGATGGAAAGAAGTAGACCATGCAGGGCCTCTTGGGGAGAGACCTAAGGTAGAACCTTGGGATTTGCTCATGCCTTGGAAGGTAGAAAGAAAAAGGAATGTGAGCAATCAAAGCATTGACCTTGACTCATGGACAGCCAGCAAAAACAGCTTCTGGAAGCTTCTCCCAATGGACTGGGACAGTCTCCCAGCAGTAGTTAAACAAATCATTTTATGTCCTTAGGAAGAAGTGAACAGGGCTCTGATAAATGCCCACCTTCTTCTCTAGGCTTCTCCTTGAGGCTCATTTCTATGTGTCCAGTGAGGGGATAGGCCTCAGAGGCTGCCAGTTTTCCCAGCTCTCTGGACGGGTGCATTCTGTGCTGTCTGCTGCTCCCAGATGGAGAAAATTCAAGACAGAGGGAAAACCTGTGTGGGTGCCAGCCCCCTCCCTTCCTCCACCACTGATCTGCCCAGGCCTGTGTGTCCCAGCGCCCAGGGGCCCATACAGATGAGGCTCTGTTAGCTCTGGGCACACAGGCTCCAGCACTGGATCCCTCGCCAGCTTGTGATGGTTGATCATCAGGGCCAGGACTCTGCCAGCATGGACGTCTTGGAGGTACGCGTCCGGATGGCAGGTGAGGCAGGCGTGAGTCCCCACAGTGTACCTTTCCACTGGAACAGGAGTATCTAGAAGGCTGTGGACATACCTCTGCAAAAGTGACTGTGTGAGACAGTGACTGTAACGGGGTTGGGGGGGGGGGACCTGATGAAGGGGTAGTTTAATAATCATGATATTGCACATGTAATTGTAGATTAATGATACCAAAATAAATTATTTTTTTTAAAAAGTGACTGTGCGACTGTGGGAGGTGGGGAAGTGACTGTGGCCCGTCCCCATCACTGTTCTCTTGATGGCCACTTGCAGGACTCCTAGAGTCTAACAGACTTACTCCCTGAGTCCCCAGTTTCCTGGGGTGCAGGCATTTTGTACTCCACCTTGGCTTCCCACCCCAGGTGTGGAAGTTTCCTGTGTTCCTCCCCATAAAATCTTCTGCATTTCATTTTATTTCATCAACAAAGACACTATTCTTAGAATTTAACAAATCTGATAACCAAATGCGCACAAAAGTGTAAAAGAGCTGTTGGCTATGCAGTCTATGCTGGATGCCTGTCCCAACATCCTTCCTAATTAGCTTGGGAGATAAGAAAGCCCTGGAGTGATGACAAGACACCTTAGCACCCAAAGGAGACTCTCTCTTCGGCCTCCCAGAAGAGGGGAAAGAGAAAAGACAGTAACTTCACTATGGTGTATGCCACGATCATTCAAACTCTTTCCTTGGTGTGTTCTGTAAAAGTGGACACAAAAACATTTTGTTAACTCCCAGGGCTGGGGAGGATGGCAGCATGAGCATCATTGGTTTTTACATGAAGCTGGACAGGATAATACATTACTTAAAAATCATTGTTTTTTGTGGCTGTTACTGCTGCTTGACGGAGCTGACTGGGACAGACTCTGGGTAAGCCACACCCTCTGTGGAGCTGCTGTGCTTCTGACCCTCCATTCTGGGGGTAGCAAAGTTTTAGCAACTCTCCAAATTCAAGTGACAGTTAGAAGTGGGGCAATGCAGACACCATTGTAATAATTGCAGCTGCCACTTATTGAATACCTGCCATGGAGCATCTTCAATACCAGGAGCTTTCACCTATATATCTTTATTTAATCCTCCTTATAACACTTGAAATTGGTATTCATCATTCCACTTTTCAGATGGGGTACTTGAGATTCCGGTGTTTGCCTGAGGCCACACTGCAGGAAAGAGTTTCCAGCAGGCTGAGCCTCACAGCTCACTTGACTCCAACACCTGTATTTTCTATATGACCCACATGTGTCCTGCTCTGTAGTGAGAATATGTGTTCCCAACAGGTCCTGCTCTGTCATCCTAAATGTCACACTTCCCTTTAGATTCCCTTTGCCTCCTGCTTTGTGGCCTTTGTAGAGGGCTTTTCTCTAAGGCCCACAGAGGCTGGAGTTTGTGCATTCCCCTAACATAGCTGTAACCTCTTCTCTCCTTTTCTCTTCTCCCTGTCCTCTCCTCTCTGACTAGCGAAATGATTCCCTGAAGTCTCCTTGATTTCAAGTAATAAAATCTCCAACGCAAAAAGGTTTATGCACACAGAGACTGTGTTGGCTTTGGTAACTGAAAACAGTGGTGATCTGCTTCAGGTACAGGTTGATCAAGTTACTCAAAGGTTACCATCAGGAACTGGTTTCTCTGTCTCTTGCCTGTTAGATTTTTCCCTCTGTAGCTCTAGCAAACTTCTTTTCTTCTCAAATTCAAGGCCTCTTGGGAAAGAGTGAGTATCTTTGTGCCAGCATTAATCTATTCATTTAGCAAATATTTACGGAGCATCACTTTGTTCCAGAACTTTTTCTAGATGCTGAGGAAACCTGAGACAAAACAGATGAAAACCTCTGGCCCCCTGAAGCTTACTGTGCAGGGGTGCAACTGACAAGAAATTTATTAACAAATAAATGTATGACAGATGTCAGGTCGTGACAAACGTAATGGAGAAGAATAGCACAAGGCAAGGAGATGGAAAGACAGTGGTGGCTATCTTAGATGGAAAGGTGGCTTGAGGAGGTCAATTTTTAGAAAGGGTCTGTGTGAGGCAAGCTCTGTGAATACTAGTGGGAAGAACGTTTCAGGCAAAGGACCACTGAGAGCAGAGATGCTGTGGAGGGACCACACAGAGTGTGTGGGGAGAAGAACAGGAGGTGGGGGTGGCTGGAGACAAGCAGTAAAGGGGGAGGGTGGCAAAGGACTGGAGAAGCAGGGAGGAACACCAGTCAGGTCATGGGAATTTTTCTCTACCTGTGAATGAGCAGCCTGTGGAGGGCAGAAAGCAAAGATGAGAAGTTCTAATCTGCACCCAGAAGGTGCTCGAGCGTGGCAGCAGCAAGTCTCATGGACCTTCAGGGCCATGAGCTCATCCCTGAATCATTACTGTGACTGTGAATGGGGGGCCCTGGTGGGCCGAGGGCTGTGCTAAGCAGGGGTTCTCCAGAGAAACATCTAGTACTACCAACAGGAATGAGACGAATGGATTCCAGGTGGCTTAAATAATGGGGTCCACCCCAGCAGCCCTCAAGCTCACTGTCAAGAGTCAGCCCCGGAAACCATCCCAATGTCTCCCCTCCACGTGTCTGCTGACGCACACATGGGGCCAGTTCAGCGACATAGGCTGTCTGCACCCTCCATTCACACACCTATGTCTTGCCATCTCTTATGGACCAGGGGCTGGCAAGCAAGTGCCCTGGCACAAATCCAGCCCACACAGCCCGTTTTTGTCCAGGCCCTGAGCAAACAATGGGTTTTACATCACACACACACATACACACAAGAATATGTGACAAAGACCACATGGGGCCTTCAAAACCTTAAGTATTCATTATTTAGCCCTTTATGATATAAATTTGCTGATTGTAAGCCATGTAGGGAGGGTCTTTCCTTCCCTCCACCTCTGCATCTCTCCCTGGACCAGGTCCAACGGCAACATCAGATCGCATCATGATGTAACCATGCGCCCCGATAGCCAGTAAGCGCAGTATTTCAGAAGAGTGCGGAGAATCTAGTTTTGCCATCCAGGTTTCCATACGCGATAGTCATGGTAGATGGCTGGTTCTGTGGGTCACATGGGACATTTGCTGTTCATTCCCACACAGCATCCACTCTGCTTCTCTGGCTCTCAGCACCCTGTTTAAGTTTAGTGACACCCCCTACTCTTACTCTTGAGTTACCTGGGGTATCACCCCAGGTTCCAGAAGTGAGTTCTAAACCCACACTGGGCCACGAGTTAAATTGTGTGACTTCTGTTGGAAAACATGGTGGGGGTGGGGGTGAGAGATTGGGATGGTGTCTTCCATCAGCCCTGGAAGTAGGAGGGCCTAAGCCCGGATGCTGGGGCGTGAGCCCAAGCAGAGGAAGGCAGAGCCGAGAGATAAAGGAAGGGGGAGCCTGAGTCTGGTGATGTCAGCCGAGCCCCTTAGTAGCTCTTTGCTAACTAAGCTTGTCCTCTTCCCAGCTGTGTGACCTTGGTGCAAGAACTATAGATGTGACCAAATCAGACCACTTTGAGAGTAAATGGGGGTGCTCATATCACTACTTTGGGACTGTCCCAGGTAAGCCAGGATGGATGGTCATCCCAGATCTGGGCAAGTTACTTAGATCTCATTCTCTGAGATTCTTCATCTGAGAAATACCTGCCTCTGAAGGGATGTTAACAGGATTAAATTAATTGGCACATGTGAAGTACTTAGAAGACTGCCAGGCACACCACAAACTACTGAAACATGTTAGCTATTGTCACTGATGTTGTTTTCATTATTGTTTGTCCTCAAGTACCTCCTGTATTTAGACAATTTCTCATTTTATGGGCTCATGTCCCCCAAATGAGAAGTTGGAAACATGTGTTCCCAGATTCCCTTGCAGCCAAAGTCCAGAAAGGCTCCAACACAGATCCTTGTTGGTGAGGGGACACAGGACACATAGGTCTCTGATGGCATCAGTGCAGGGGATCTAGTGCTGGTGCCTGGGCTCAGCTGCCATGTCCCCAGGAGGGGAGACAGTGGTGTGGGCTCTGGTGCAGGTCTATACAGCAATTTTAGATATCGCTCCTGGTTTCAGAGCCACCAAACTTGATTCTTTTCTCTTCCCAGAGATTGTGTGAGCCACATGACAGTGTCCACTAGCCCTTTCACATTTAAACAGGTGACATTGATTTTTCCTGCTTGTAACTAACCCATAAACCAGTAAAAACCCCTAGATCCAACCATATCTGCAGTCCTCTCTTAGACTCTTTTCCGTTAAAAAAGTCAATCATCCTGACCCATCTCCCCTTGTCTTCTAGTTCATTTTGATTTGGATCCCTGCAACTTCCAACCAAAAGCCTATTAACTAATATATATCTGCTATTAAAGTTGGGGGGAGGAGGTGGGCATGGGGGATGTAGGAAAGTAAAAACCATAGTTCTTGTATAAAACCTTAGAATTATAGTTTCTTAAACACTCCTCTCCCCACCACGTAAATGCCCATGCTCACTCATCAGCCATTTAAATGGAATCCCTGGCTACAGAAACACAAAGCTAAACATAAACAACAGGTGTCCCCTATCTTACTACTGATATTTCCCAATTGCTGGCTTAGAAAATGCAGACTCCTGTCTGTTTGTGTCGCCTTTGGCAGGGCTCCAGGAATAAGCTGAATACTTCTGCATGCTTTGAAAGGCAATTATCTCTGGAAAAGCCTAGCTTCCTTCCCACGTTGAACTTGCGGTTGCCTGTTATCTAGAGTGCTTTGAGGCTATATAAAAAGGAAAAGAAAACACAACAAATTCATAATACCATACAACACACAGCCCTCCCCACCTCCCTATAAAAAGTGCAGCCATGAGAAGAGCAGGTTTTCTGAATACAGACCTTTGTGAAACCCCCTAAGATTTCTCCTCTTATCAACACCCTCAAATAATTTATGTGGACATGAACAAGGGTTTCAAGCCAAGAGAAAAAATTATACACATCTCTGGACATAAAGTTTCCATTCATGCTCAAAGTTTACATTTCTAACATTATTTCCAGATGCCTGTCAAAGCTGGGATGAGGAAGAGAGAAAAACCGGGCACTCAGGCCAGGATTTTGCCTGTCCTGTATTTTTATGGGCAAGCATGGTGTTTGATGCCGCCTTTGAAGGGAAGCTCCTGGCACCTCCTCCTGCAAGGATTTGACTGAAAAGTCAGGCCATCCTCAGAGGAGAGCAGGGCCTATAGGAGAATCTCTGTTATTTTTATGTTTTGGAAATCCAATAAATGCATTCAGAGACAGCAGTTTTGTGAGTGCGACTTTAAATGTCATTTTTAAAAATATTATATTGTGAAATTGACCTTTTGTGGTGTGCATTTCTATCAATTTTAATGCATGTATATGTGTTGTGTAATCCCCACCATAATCAGGATACAGGACAATTCTAGCATCCCCCCCACACACACTCAAAAAAAGTCCAACCTCTTGCTATCCTTCGTTACACACATGCCCCTCAGCATAAAACCCCTGGCCGCCCCTTCATGTTCCCTAGCACTATGTTTTATTTTTTCTTTCTCAGGAGTTCATGTAAATGGAAAGTATGTAATCTTTGAGACTGTTTTCTTTCCTTCAATATAATGCCTTCCAGATTCAAAGAAGTGGCCTCGGCTGTCACTAGCTCCCTCCTTTCATCGCTGAGTGGCCCCCCGCCTTGGGGATGTACCACAGGCTGTTGAACCATCCTCCCACTGCTGCAGGTCGCTGGGATTGTTCCCATGTTTTAGCAATTACAGCGAGACCCGCCACAAACATTTGCGGACAGGTTTTGGTATGAACATCATTTTTCCTTCCTCGAGGGCAAAAGCCCAGGAATGTGATTGCTGGGTCATCTGGTAAGTGTAGGTTTAATTTTATAAGAAACTGAAAAGCTGATTTCCAGAGTGACTGTACCATTCTGCATTCCCAAAAGCGATGTACAGTTCCGGTTGCTCTGCAATTCTTTAATCGCCTTGTTTGTTTTCTTACTGTTGAATGTTGAATTTTGGGAAATATTTTAATATTCTATGTGTGTGATTTGTAAACAGTCTCCCCACCCAACACTCCATAACAAACTTGCCTTCTTTTAATCTTGTTTTCTCTTAACAATGTCTTTCACAGAATACAATTTTTTTCTTTATTTTTACAAAATCGATTTTAGTAATGTTTTCTGGTAATTTTTATTAATGCTTTGGTATCATGTGTAGAAATCTTTTCCTAACAGCAGGTCACAAAGATTTTTCCTATTCTTTGCTAAGATTCTATTTTTCCATTTGTTTCATGTGTGTTCAAAATTTGTCAACAGAATTTTATGGGAGCTGCTCTAAAGTCTTTTGTCGGAAAATATCAGTATCTGTGTATTTCATTATTGGCATCTGTTAATTGTCTTTTTGCCCAAGCACTGAGATTTCCCTGGTTCTTTATATAACAAGAAATTTTAGATTTTACCCTGGACATTTTGTATATTATGTTATGAGATTCAGACTCTTGTTCACATCTTGCACATTTAAGGTTGCTTAAGAGTTTGGGCACAAGAGAATGGGGAAAAGAATGAAAACAACAGGGGACTGTCCACACTCTCTCTGAGCATTAGAAGTTCCCTTTACTAGAATGGGTTTCTCCTGAGCGCTGTCTTTACCCTATTGCCCATGTCTGGATTTTGGGATCAGGTCACATGATACCAGAGGTCAAAATATGGCAAACTCACCACCAGTTTGGTGGTGCTTAAAATTCTGGTCTTCTTCCCTGTTCCACCTATAATGACTTCTTCTTTAGAGTCCTCAGTGCTCTGCCCCATGTAATCTTTCCAGGTCCTATAGCTTTATAGATTTAACCAGGGAAATCTCAGTGCTTGGGCAAAAAGACAAGTAACAGATAGAGTGTTTACTCCATCTTACCTGGAACCAGAACGGGCTAGCATTGTTTTTTAAAATGATGATTCATTCATTCACGCATTCAACAGGCTCATAATTTTCCTTGTGTCACAGTCCCGTGTATGTTTGCCACCTGTACCACTTAGGGTGTGAGCTTCTCCAGCTCAAATGTCTGGTTTCATGCACCCCTGAGTCTGCCCCAGGACTCAGCATAGGATGGGACATAGATTAAATCCTTAAAATAGTACTTAACGTTAGTATGTAGCAAATATCAGAAAATCCATCTCAAACTAATTTAATCAATAAATGATTACATTTAGTTTGGTCTGGTTTGGTACCCATAACAGAGAAGTCCAGAGGAGCAGGCACCATGGCAGGTCTAATGCGGGATCTTAAGTGATTCGATTTCTCTCATTCATCTCTGCTTTCAGGAATGTTGGCTTCATCCTGAGACTATGTTCTGGAAGTTCTGGGGTCTCATCTGGTGGCAGCAGAATTATTCCTCAGAGTCTAGAATACAGATCTTCATACCATACAAAATGAGGAAAGGAGTCTCATAGTATCTACTGCATAAGTCTTAAATTTTTTATCCTTTTGCTAGTCATATTGGGTAACATGCCTATTCCTAAGCCATCATCAAAGCCCAAATGATGGAGCTTGCTGCTTGGCATAAACTCATATAAGCTTTCTGTGTAACCAAGCATAGTATCTGTCCCATCCAAGACATGTGTCTGGGCAATATAGGAGGGGCAATTTCCCCAGAGGAAAATCAGAGACAATGGAAGAAAGGATAGATGGATAGAAAGATGCTTTGTAGATAAATCATTTAGATCAATTTTTGCAAACATCACAAATTCTAATTCATCCTTACTTAGTAATTTAAAGTGATTTGCTATTCGTGAAAGCAGTAAGCCTGCAGGTTTAGACATGAGGCTTAAGATCCCCCTCTGTTTTATCTCTTACTTGCTGTGGTGTGCCTGTCTTCTCCTTCACCTGGCATCCCAAAATGGCCCAACAGTTCCAGGATTCAAATTACTAATTCTTTAACATCCAGAAGGAAGATGCCAAGGAAAATACCAACTCTGCACTGATTGGGCCACTATGTGCCTAGGAAAATATTATATGGTGATTGGTTTATGCCTGGATTTGCAGAACCAATCATGTAGCAAAGAGGGTGGGAGTATGCTAATTAGCTTGGAACATTCAGATCCCACTGCTGGAGGTGGACATGGTGACAGTTTCTCTGGGAAAACTGGGCTGCCTGGGAGATGGTACCCTGAGGGTATTGAATAGAAGGGGCATATTGGATGATTAGATATTGGATGGGCACAAAAACTACCAACATAAAACCTTGAATAGAAGGGGCATATTGGATGATTAGATATAGGATGGGCATTAAAAAATTACCTACAAAAACTACTGAACATAAAACCTACATCTTTCCAAAGCAGAGAATGGGTCTTCTTCATTTTGAATTTCCATGATATTCACAGTTAATGACACTTAGTAGGCTCTCGTTCACTTTTTGATGACTGGGTTAAAAAGCTAAAACAATCAGACTATAGGGAATAAAATTCTAATCACATTTAAAAATAGGATTCACAGTCCCAAGGCTCGTTCTAATTGCAGCCACTATAACTGAGAGACATATTTTGCTATAGCTGTGTCTAGGAAGAGCTGTCAAAATATTTTGAAGTTAGGTAATAATTTGGTATCTATTAAGAGTCTATCTCTAAAAATCATTTTTCAGTGAACACAGAACATTGAGAACAAGGCAAACCAATGTCAAAACATTCATTTTCTATCATTTTGTCTTGGCTTCTAGGCTAAGGGTTGTGATAAATTGACACACGTCACAAAACTTAAACTCGGACAGTCTTCGGAACGGCAGTGATGGTCATTTAAGACAGTGCCTGATGGCTGATTCTGAAAGTGAAGGCTATGGAATCTCAAGAAGGGTGAAAACCCTTCAAAACTCTTGATTGAGGTGAGATTTGATCAGAGTCCTGTAGATCGGTAAGATGGTCCTGAGAGTTAAGGGACAGTGTTGTAGGTGGATGAAGAACCCAAAGGAAAGGCTGAGTCAAGAGAAGGGAAGGGATGTAGTGTTGGGGGTCCCCAAGACCACGCTTGGGTTTGCTGATTCACTAGGAGGACTCCCAGGATTCAGCACATGGTCATACTCATGGCTCTGATTTATTACAGTGAAAAGACACCAAGCAAAACAGCCAAGGGAAAAGGGACATGGGCTGAAGCCCAGAGGTAACAGGGGTGAGCTTCAAAGGTCTCTCACTGGAGTCACAAGACTCCCTTAATTCCTCCAGCAACACATTGTAACAACTGTGAAATGTTGCCCACCAGGGAAGCTCCTTAGAGACTCAGTGCCTCGACTTTTACTGGAGGCTGATCATGTAGCAGCCTCTGCCTGTAGCATGTACCAAAACCCCAGACTACCAGAAGGAAAGCAGGTGTCCAGTTTTGTATAAACAGCTTAGGCTCAGGGAGCCTATCTTATCAGTCAGGGAACCCTCCTGAAACTCAAGTTCCCATACTTGAGCCAAGGGCCAACCCTACAAGCAGGCCTTTCAGGGACAGCCGTCAGGCCTGCTATGGCAACTCTCATCCCTACAGATGTTCAGGAGTTCCTCTAAAACATGGTGTAGGGAAAGTGAAGGCTCCTACGGCCAGGATTCTCACCTGGCCCTGGTTGGCTTGCTCACAACACACATGTGGGAAATATGTTGTCATATACCCTATATAAAGAGCTCCACCCAGTGCTCTAGGCGACACAGCTGCATGGCTGCAGGAGAGCAGAGACTGGAGTGGTGGCAGTGCCGAAGACAGAGATTGAACCGGCTGCGGGGGCGGAGAGGCCCAGAGGCAGAGACGGGCTTGCGGCATGCAGACTCGCTCTGAGTGGATGGGATTCTAGCAACTGATCTGCCACCATGGGAATAAAGTTGGGTAAAGACCCTTTCACCCCAAGAATGTTCCACTGTCATTTTTTGGTCTCACTGAATCCATAGCAAACTTGTCCGGAGCTGAAACCCATTGGCAGGACACATGGATTAGGTTTTTTACTTCTCTCATCATGGAGGACTTGGCATAATAATAATTAACACTTACAGCTCCTGCCCTGTGCCAATCATTGGGTGAGTTATTGCCCTCTGAGCCTCAGTTTCTTTTTTCTGAAAACAGAAACAAGGCCAACCACAAAGTGGCTGAGCCAATTAACCCAGGCAAGAGGTGAGAGCACCTGTTCCCCTCAGGGGAAATGAGGAGCCTTACCTCCCTCCACCCTTCCTCCCCTGCAGCCTCTGATTTAAAGCAGGGGAGGGAGGCAGGGGGACCATCTGAGCCTGTCCAGGCAGGAGCAGGGTTCCTTTCCATTCACGCCAGCCCAGCCCAGCCTCAGAGAACAGCAGGCCAAGAGAGCTCATTGTTGAGCAGGAGAAATGTGCTGGGAAGCAAGCTGGATTTATACCCTGCCTTCCAAAGCACTGTAAGAATGTTCACCTGCAGAACTTCATTTCTCTTATGAAGATCAAGAGACAACCCAGATATACACAGGTAGGAGTCTCTCTAGAACAGTGTTCGATACCTAGGGTGATCAAAGCATTTGTAAAATAAACAAGTGCATAAGTAAATAAATGCCTGAATGAATGAAACCTGATTGTAAGTTGAGAAATGTTTTGAAAACCACCACTCTTGGGTTTAGCAGAGCAGAATTTGCAAACCCAGTCCTTTGTCAGGTTTTGCTAATGCAACTCAGTGATTTACCAGAAGCATCAATTCTCACACAGGTCCACAGGGCCACGGAGCTGATCTTGGCTGGGCTCTGCCAGGCTTGGTACAGGCTGGTGTCCAGGTCTGCTCCACATGTGTCCTTCCTGGCCAAGTCGGTGGGGCAGTAGCTACCTGGCAGCTCTTCTTGTGGCCAGTCCCCGAACAAACTGCAGGAGCAAATTTAATGTCTTTGCTCTTATCACTTCCATTGACATTCAACTGGACAAAGCAAGTCATGGGGCCAAACCCGCATCAAAGGGGTGCAAGCGTTCTCCAGTCACAATGGGAAGGGAAGAGAGTATTTGCTGAACCATAATCCAAACTATCACATAATCCATGTCCTTATACATGCATATACATACATACATACATACATGCTAGAATCTGAACTACCCAACTGCAGGGAAAAATTACCATGGTGTCTAATGCAAACCACGCCCACAGCCATCTGCTGGCAGTGTCAAGTTCCAGTGGCACCAAGAAAAATAGGCAATTGTCCCCAGGGGGCTTCTAGCCAATTCCGGGATGGGAGGTGCCAGATCACCCCCCCCCCCTCAGCAGGTGGATCCAGCATGCGTTTTAACTCCAATTTCAACTTAAACTGCAGCTGCCATCGTTGCCTGGGGACCCCTATCTCTTTACATGTTATTGTAGATCAGTTGTCTGCCGTTGCAATAAAGAACTCTCCACGGGTTGTCTGGAATTTCTAAATCAGCGCTGCAGAGGGCCTGGCGGATAAACCAGCCAGGCTCCCGTCAAGGGTGATTGATGCCAGACTCAAACAGACAATTATGGGGTCCTGGCTTCGTAAAACCCGCCCCCAGCACATACATCAACTCAAGGGAGAACATTTGCTTCCCTGCAAGTGAGGCCAGTGGTGGGTGTGCCTAGACAGCAGAAAAGGATGGAAGGTGCTGGACACACACCGTGGGTGTACAGGATTCACCTCTATCATTTGGCATTTGTCATTCGTGAAAAAGCACCTGCCAGCTTTCTTTAAGGCCTGCTTGGTTCCCAGCCATGTCTTTACCATTATACAGTGGTGAGAACAGAGATGGACAGTCAGGTACTAGATGGGCTGTCATCAAATTGGAGTACACAGACCCCCAAGGACGTGAAGATTTTCTAAGGGTTCATAGGCATGGACAGTTTTAAGGGAATCAGTTTTCAGACCCTCCACTGACATGTGCCCTTTTGCCACTTCCTCCTTCACAAGGGTCCTGCTTCCACTATGTAAAAAATAGTTTTATCAGTCAGCATACCAGGGTAAAACAGAGTGCTCCAGTTGGGTAACTTGAGGAGAGTTTAACAGAGGAAATATTTATAAAGCTGTGGGTGAAGTAAAGAAAACTACAAAGGAGAGCACAGCCCCTTTGGGCTGGTGGGGCCCTAGCTGGGTGAGGGGAGAGAGAGGTTTCTAGAACCTGGAGAAGGGGAGGCTGTGTAAAATATGAAGGAGCTGTGGCCCCCTGGAAAAGATGCAGCCATCCTGGGGTCACCCCGCAGAGGGAGCCTGGGAACAAATGCCCAACTTTACCGCCCTCTCCTCACTTCTTCCCACTGCCAGAGCTCCCCATGGGCCAAATCCAAGCTGAGCCATAGGAGATGGGTTTGAAGAAGGGTGGAGAGTGGAAGTCGTCCCACTGAAAAGACATCACCCATCCCAAATCTTGCAAAGGCACCTTCCCCTGATGTGGAAAGTCCTTCAGGGCACCAAGCAAGGTCTTGTTTGAAATACTCACCTCAGTGTTGAGCACATGCATGTCTGATAACTGGGTACCACATCTGGTATGTAACTGGGAGCCACATTCTATTACAAGTCACAATGTTTTCAATTCTTCACTGTCACTGAAATTGAAGAAGAGCCTAGTGCCAGTGTCAGCTTGGAGATAATCAGAAACCACTCTGTGACTTTTGGCAGGCAATCCAAAAGGAGCCTGACCAGTTCAGGAGCATAGGACAGAAGCCCTTCTGGTCCTGTTGTTTGTTTACGTTAACGGGTTCTCAGCGCTGATACCAAGAAAGACAAAATGGTGTGAATAGAACTGATGCTGAAACTTGTCTCTTTAAAATAACAATACTCATTCATGAACCCATTATTTGAAAAGACAGTCCCACTTATCATATTAAGAGAGAGAGTATTAAAATCACAGAGTATTTTATTTTTTTAGGATTAGTCACCTTTTACCACGAACTACGGCATATTTATGTTGTTTTCATCAATTGTGTTTTACTAACAACCTTATGGTAATTGAATTAAAAATAAGATTCAAAGACTTGGAGTTAATGAAAATTCTTTAAATTTAAATTGCAATTTATGAGCATATTTTTGTTGCAGTCAGTGATACAGGGTAAAGGGATTAATGAAAGCATTCCAAGAGTAAAAATATAATTCATTAAGACCAAATTTCTGCCAGGGAAGTGAGTTCATGGAGAAAAAAGGAAAATGTAGAATTCCTAACAATTAAGACAAAGCCTATATGTGGTTTTTCAAAAAAATCCCTGATGTTGGGTATGAAACCACAAGGGTATTAAGCTTCAACTGGACATACTTTGAAAGTTTTAGTTTTCTTTTAAAATATCAATATTACATGTCCAAAATTATATCTATTTACATACTGGTTTTATTTATTATATTTATTTTTATATAAAATAAATATTTGTTGTAAGAGTATGTAATATGTACTTATATATTAACATAATATATAATTTAAATATTTATATCCAAATGTATATTTAAACCTATGATAAAATATTAAAATAGATGACAGTTTTAAAATGTGAGAATATGGACATGGTTTATAAAGAGGGAGAAAAGGCTGGGGATGAGTCTGCAAAATTGAGCAGGAGTCAGATATTTTGAAGGGCCTTGTTCGCCCATCATATGCTGGGTAAATAAGGAATGAAATAAGGTAAAATCCATACAGGATGTCACAGGGCAGCTGCATGCGCTGCCCAGTGACAAGGTAATAACGTGCTGTCTGAGGACGCAAACATTGCTGCAGCCTGTGGTGATCACAATAGAGGTCCTAGAGGATTACCCTAGGATTTGAAGGAGAGCTGAATCCATCTGAGTATGTGAAGAAATGCTTCTAAACTTAGAAAGATCAATTGGCTTCAGACCCTGGCATTCTCTCACTGGTAATCCACGTCAACCTATTGACATTCAGTTAAAGTCAACCGTAAAAGCAATACTAATTATAATAATAACATTACTGGTCTACATTTCTTGAACACTATTTTTAGGCAATGGTCTGACATACACAAATTATAGATATAGATGCAAGGATTCTAGCACCCATTCTTAGCCACCAAGGACGCCTGCTCAGTTAGTCTGTCAACCGTCATGGAGAAGTGAGCAGGCATGGCCCCTCTGCCTCAGACACCGGAATGGTGACATCACCATGGCCCCCAGGTGTTGCGACATGGAAAAGATGAGCATGTGAAGTGGAAGGTCTTAACCTGCACATCTGTCAGGATTTTCGGTTGCTAGCAGTGAAATCCATTCTAGCTATTTAATGAGAAAAGGAATTTAGTAAAGGGTACTGGGGCATTCACAGACTCTCTGGAAGGAACAGCAGGTCAGGCTTCTTGGAGTCTGTGCAGCTGGGAATCACACTGTGTGTGCCATCCCACAGGCAAGTGACAAAGGCACTTCCACGAACGGCAGAAGAGCTGTGACATCAGGTGGAAAACCCAAGAAATTTCAAATGTAAAGATTTTTGAAATGAAATAAAAGCAGCTTAGACGGTGGTGTCTGAATTAGCTCAAACTTTACTCTTGAGGTCCACTTGGACGCATCTGATAAGCTCAATGTATTAATGATCTCAAATGTTTAGTTAAAGTGTAGTATCAATATCTACACTGCCTAACTGTTGGGTCAACAACACTTCTAATCACTTGGTTAGAAAGAAGTTTAGATTTTGCAAAGGCCTGTTGGGCTATTTTAAGAAGAAGCCAAGCAATGAACACTCATTAACTGGGAGCTGATTTATTTCTCCAAGCTGCCACATACCTCATTTACCCTTAGCTTATGTACATTTTGCCTTCCAAGAAAACATCTAAAAGACTCCTGGGGTGTATTTTTTTCCCTACTTTTTCTTTTCTCAATTGTGTTGAAATGAACTATTGATTTTGTTTTCAAGATAATTTAAGGGGTAATACAGTTTTGATTTGATAACTACCACCTTAACGCATTCAGAGTAAACAAATGTTAGGATTTCAATAGTTAATTTTGTCATCAAAATCGACCTCATGATGGCTAGCCCCGTGGAGATTGCTGTGTAGGCTGGATGAGCATGAAGTCGTACATGGTGTTGATGACTCAGAGACCAATTACCAAGAGGGAAATTGGTATCAGAGGCTGGGAAGGCTCTTCAAGAGATGCATTCTTCAAGAGTAAATTAACATTGGATTTTCCGGGGGAGAGAGTGAATTGGGATGCAATTTTTGAGAGCTCAACAGAATTTATTCTAGCTAGGTCAAAATGTCTGCCAAGTATCTTTGCAGAGGGCAGAGTTCACTATAAAGAAAAGGAACACCAATCTTCAAAGAGGCACATTCTAGCTTTTCAAATACATTTGGTTTTAAGGGACAGAAAACCCATGTCTTTGTGGTTTATATAGAGAAAAGGAATTCACTGGCTCGTGCCAGGGAAGGCCAGCATGAGCTGCCTATGGGCATATCTAAATCCAGGGACTGTGACTCTTTTTTTCTCCGTCCCAGCACAGTTTTCTTTGACTTCACACCCAGGGAGATGCCCTCCCTGTGGGAACCTCAACAGTCTCGGTCTTACACCCTCCTGTCTCCAGGTCCCTCTGTTAATAGAGTTGATTCATATTTTTAAATGCTTTGTAGACTGTACAGTCCTGTGCAGGGTATGTTCTGAGTATCATTCCACCCACGGGAGCTTAAGCATATGGCATAATCAGGATTAGCAAAGCCAAGTCATGTTTTCCAACTGGTTTCCTGGATTCTCATATTCACACATAATTTTTTAGTGGCATTCAGACGGCCCCAAAGTCATCAAGTCAAACCTTTCCTTCCTTCCACCTTTTCCTAGGTTCCTAACTCCAGGTAATTTCTTGGCGCTCCTCTCTGCCCTGTTCTGCCCTCCCCAGAGCCCATCCCCATACTACCCTGTCTGGTTTCCCTCATGAAAGCGGCCAGTGGCTGCAGCAGCTCCAGGCCCTGTGTCCGCACAGCACATGTGTTCCTTCAGACACAATATCCGTGGGGCTTAGCATCTTGTTCTAGCTCACAGAGCTGTCAGCAGAGACAGGGATCTGGGTCTCCCGTCTTCCCAGGGCTGCACTCTGAGAAGCCTTGTCGTATTCCAGGAGGAGCCCTGATACAGTGGGAGGCATCACGTGGCTCTCATTCACTCCCTCGGCCAGTCACGTGTTCATGAATTCATTCTGCAAGCATATATGATGCTATTATGTGCCCAGCACTGTTCTAGGTAAGAGGACTTGGGACCCAGCCTATGAAAAAGAAAGAGGAAAAAATAATAACAGTGGCTTATTTCTTTTGGAAAATACTCTGTATTGTGAAAGGCCTTTGTGGCTCCAGAATTTTGTTTACAGGCGGGTCTTACGGGCAGAAATCTTTTTTGGAAAGAGGGATGACAGAAACTTTGAATGTTTCTGCAAATCTGCTTCTCCCATCCTTTGGGAAACACAGCGAGATGGGACTTCCCTCCCCTTGAAGTGAGTGGCGGGGGGTGAGACACACTCTAGGCAATTAGTGTGGATGGCAGAGGCATGGTGTGTCACTTCATTCAAGCATTTCATGGCAGGCACGGGAGCCACAGGGCTCTCTGGCCTGCACTGTGTTGGTGGAAGCTGGTGCTGCAAGGTTGACCCCACACAAATGGAAGCCGCTTAGATGAGTCCACATGGAGACACTGCTCTCAAGGGTCGGGAGGACCGGCCATTGATTTTACATGAGAAAGAAAAATAAATCTTGGTGTGATTTGGGGGTTATTTGTTATTGTAGCATAGCACACTCTTTCCTGACTGATTTGGGGCTGGGAGTGAAGGGAAGCTGGCTCAGGTCCAAGCTTGAGGCGGTTTGGAGAGCATCACCCTTACTCTGTGCAGTGCATGTCCCAGATAAATCACATCATAGTAAAACAGTTTCCTAAAGATGCTCTTGCCTGGCTTTGCATTCATTTTCTTAGCATCATATTGTACGCAATGGCATTGAGGGAATGCTCAATTACAGGCACACCGAGGAATCCCTTTCCAAGCCTTCCTTGGAACCACCATTAATTTAAAAATAATAAATAAAATAATTGAGTACATTTCATTTTCAGTGCAAGAGAATTAAATATTAATTAATAAATAAACTCAAGGATTCCAATGCTGAAGGGTTTCCTAAGGGCCAACTCTTATTGCAACTTAATTAAGAAGCTCGGCTGAGAAGCGTCAGGCTGTTAAACAGTGGTTGCTGGAGCCTGGGTTGACTCAGAGCTGCACAGAGACATGGCCTTTATTAGCCTTCTTTGCTTCTATGAAAGCAAAGTTAGGTTTTTGCTCCACTCGGGGACTAATTCATTTGTCACTGTGACGTCTCTAAGGACAGGAATGTCCATTTGAAACCTATTTTGCAGTTGCCTTTTCATTTTAGTGGTTTTGCAGTGGAATTTATCTGCCTCAGCATGAGTATATTTGGTTTCCCCATGCAGATATCTAGTGCCACAGTGAGATTTCAATATACCATCAACAATTTGCTTTCCCTGAGATCAGCTCCATTTGTCAAAGGCTTCAGCCCAGGCCCATAAAGAAATGTCACTCTCACCCCTTTTGTAGTGGTTTTCTGCAAACAATCTCCAAGCTTCAATTCCATGATAATGATTTCAAGGAGAAAGGAGGCTGGAGGAGAGAAGAGAACAGAGGAGAGAGAGAGTTAGAGGGGGATGAGACGGGAAGGAAGAAAGGGAGGGACAGGGAGGAGGGCAGGCAGAGGAGGGATCTCAGAGAGGAAGGAGAGAAGGAGGGTGCGGGGAGGAGTAGCGTGTGGGTGTCTGTGAGCAAACAAAACTCTGCCTACTCCTATGCCACATGGTGGTTTGGTGGAGACCAGTTCCCACTCTGAGCACCCCACACCCTTGTTGTGAGTCACAAATGAGACACAGTAAGAAATACAGTGGAAAAGGTTCAGCACCCTTCACACCACAGTAGTTATTCCTGTGCAACTGGGGGAGGGATGCCAGATCAGCAAGCCAGGAAAGAGGATTTTCAAACTGAGGCCAACTTCCTCCTGAGGCACACAGTCTCTAAGAGCCCATGGGCACCAACCCTCTAAGTCCACGTATTCATGTGTCCTGTGTTGATCTACCAGAGATCCCTGTCTTCACTGTGCTTTCCCATCTCTGTCACAATTGCCCCTTTTCCATTTAAAGAGATATGATCTTCACCCACCAGCACCTTCCCAAAATGCCTTGCTGGGAGGTAGGCAAGCTTGTAATGTTGGGGTTGGGGCTTGAGGGTCCTTTAATGAAGATTCCTTGATCCCCTTCCATCCACCTCATAGATACATGCATTTCCAATAAAATGTTGTTTGATATTGAATAATTATTTATCCAAAATAATACACATTTATGTTGTTTTGATCACTTGGGTGTAACAAATAATTCCAACAACTTCTCAATCCAGACAGCATTTTAAACATACTTATTAGGAAAATAATTGATAGGATGAAAATATATTGAAATAAGATAAAATTACCAGGGGAAAGTAGAAAAGATCCTTCAAGGAGAAAAACGGATGATACACATTTCTGATGGTTAAAAATCTCAATATATGTTTTAAAAGGACAATGGATGTTAAGCAGCTAGGATATTTAGCTTCAACTAGATACATTTAAAAAGATGAGGCAACAGTTTTATTGCAAAATATCAACATTTACACTACTCAGTCATTTATACCATTCATACCACTCGATGATTTACACAACTGTCATTTTTGTCCTTTGTATTTGACTCTAATTTTTTCCAGAAGAGCTGTTTGCTAAGAACAGGATTGCTTTAAAACCTCTTCTCTTGCCCTTTACTTCCATGACTAGAAACTGCTTTTCTCTTCAGGGATAATTTTTCACTAAGAATCTACGTTTGTATCAATTCATGGGAATCTATACAAAGTGGATGAGAGAAGTCCAGGTCCTTCTGGCACCCAGATACTGAACAGTGAATGGGCCGGCCTCACTCAGCAGCTAAGAGGCCTGGGTCTGCTGTAGAAGAGCGGGACTCACGAACCCCAAGCTACACATTGCTGCATAACATGGGGTGTGGTGGTTTCCAGGGCTATTCACCATATATTTTTGTCTCCTGGACTCTTCCGCACCCCCTTGGAAGGTAGGTGCAGTCATGTGACTAACTTGGCCCATGACACATGGGAGGAAGTGGTAGTGTCCCTCTTGGACAAATATTTTAGAAGCCAGTCTCCATTAAGCCCTGTTGTTTTCCTCCTGCCACAGTGACTGTACAAGAAATGCCAAGACCAAGCTTCTGTAAGCCTGGGTTCAATGTATTGAAGTCCCATATGACCCTGAGGTTGAAATGCAGCCTTTGTGAGAATTAACTGTTTCTTCTTTTGGTCTCTTTTGTTACTGCAGCATAACCTCATCCATCCTGAGTAATACCAAGAGTCATTTGTTGATTGTTAGAACTTCAAGTGTTAAATCTGTGAAATGCGAAGTCATTCTATAGTCAGGTCCTCTTTGTAACCATTTCTTTGTCATCACCAAAATCTGAAGCCCTTTATCAAGTTCAATTATTGTATCTACCTCTTTGGTATAAATTCTACAAACTGACACATTTTCATTCACTCCTCTGATTTGCCTTCAGAAAAGACCTAAGCATTCACCACTGTGATGGTTAATTGCATGTGCCAACTTGACTGGGTCATGGAATGTCCAGATATTTAATTAAATGTTATTTTTTGGGTGTGTCTGTGAGAGTGTTTATAGATGAGATTAACATTTGAATGGGTGGACTGAGTAAAGCAGATTGCTTCCCTAAGGTAGATGAGCATCATGGGAGCTGTTGGGGGCCTAAATAAAACAAAAAGGCTGAAGAAGGGAGAATTGGTTCTTTATGCCTGATTGCTTGAGCTGGGACACTGGTCTTCTCCTGTCCTTGGACTGGGATTTACCCCACTGGCGACCCTGGTTCTCAGGATTTTGGACTCGGACTGGAACTACATCACTGGCTCTCCTGGGTCTCCAGCTTGCAGATGGCAGGCAGATCATGAGACTTCTCTGCCTCCATTATCATGTGAGCCAATTCCTTACAGTAAATCTTATACACACACACACACCCATCTCCAGTTGGTTCTGTTTCTCTGGGAAGCCCTGGCTAATACAACCACTCAGCTGGTTTTGCTACTTCCCATAGATCTTTGAGCATGGTGACTGTGATCACTTCTTTACTCCTGCCTTCTGTGACCCTTATGACATTTCTTGAAAATCCCATTTCCTGCTCTGACCCAGGGTCAGTGACTCTCATCAATAAGCAGGCCTGGTGTCCATCAACATTTGCTATCAAATAAGAATGTAAACATGAAGGTCTTTCCAACAGAAACATCATGCGCAGCTAATGGGGACCAGAGAAAGTGGTTCATTAGCCAGAAAACTCGGGGAAACTGATTAGTGAGTCAAAAGGATATGACCCGCTCTTTCACGAAGCACATAAAGACTCTGATAGCATCCTGCATGTGCCAGACAGTTCTTTGGATGAATGGCAACCCTGAAGGCTGCTGGGAACCTTTGCCCCTTCAAGTCAATCAAGCTGTTCACTTACACATTTTTTTTCTTTTTTTTTTAATTTTATTATCATTAATTTACAATTACATGTGCAATATTACAATTATTAAACTACCCCTTCATCAGGTCCCCCCCACCAACCCCATTACAGTCACTGTCCATCAGCGTAGTGAGATGCTATAGAATCACTACTTGTCTTCTCTGAGTTGTACTGCCCTCCCCGTGCCCCACCAACATTACATCTGCTAATCGTAATGCCCCTTTTTCCCTCTTATCCCTCCCTTCCCGCCCATTTTCCCCAGTCCCTTTCCCTTTGGTAACTATTAGTCCGTTCTTGGGTTCTGTGAGTCTGCTGCTGTTTTGTTCCTTCAGTTTTTTTCTTTGTTCTTATACTCCACATATGAGTGAAATCATTTGATACTTGTCTTTTTCGGCTTGGCTTATTTCACTGAGCATAATACCCTCTAGCTCCATCCATGTTGTTGCAAATGGTAGGATTTGTTTTCTTCTTATGGCTGAATAATATTCCATTGTGTATATGTACCACCTCTTCTTTATCCATTCATCTACTGATGGACACTTAGGTTGCTTCCATTTCTTGGCTATTGTAAATAGTGCTGCAATAAACATAGGGGTGCATCTGTCTTTTTCAAACTGGGCTGCTGCATTCTTAGGGTAAATTCCTAGGAGTGGAATTCCTGGGTCAAATGGTATTTCTATTTTGAGTTTTTTGAGGAACCTCCATACTGCTTTCCACAATGGTTGAACTAATTTGCAGTCCCACCAGCAGTGTAGGAAGGTTCCCTTTTCTCCACATCCTCGCCAACATTTGTTGTTGTTTGTGTTTTGGATGTTGGCCATCCTCACTGGTGTGAGGTGATATCTCATTGTGGTTTTAATCTGCATTTCTCTGATGATTAGCGATGTGGAGCATCTTTTCATGTGCCTGTTGGCCATCTGAATTTCTTCTTTGGAGAAGTGTCTATTCATGTCCTCTGCCCATTTCTTAATTGGATTATTTGCTTTCTGTTTGTTAAGGTGCATGAGTTCTTTATATATTTTGGATATCAACCCTTTATCAGATACGTTTTTTATGAATATATTCTCCCATACTGTAGGATGTCTTTTTGTTCTACTGATGGTGTCCTTTGCTGTACAGAAGCTTTTCAGCTTGATATAGTCCCACTTGCTCATTTTTGCTTTTGTTTCCCTTGCCCGGGGAGATATGTTCATGAAGAAGTTGCCCATGTTTATGTCCAAGAGATTTTTGCCTATGTTTTTTTCTAAGAGTTTTATGGTTTCATGACTTACATTCAGGTCTTTGATCCACCTTGAGTTTACCTTGTGTATGGGGCTAGACAGTAGTCCAGTTTCATTCTCTTACATGTAGCTGTCCAGTTTTTCCAACACCAGCTGCTGAAGAGGCTGTCATCTCCCATTGTATATCCAAGGCTCCTTTATCAAATATTAATTGACTGTATATGTTTGGGTTAATGTTTGGATTTTCTATTCTGTTCCACTGGTCTGTGGGTCTGTTTGTGTGCCAATACCATATTGTCTTGATTACTGTGGCTTTGTAGTAGAGCTTGAAGTCAGGGAGTGTAATTCCCTGTTTTATTCCTCCTTCTCAGGATTGCTTTGGCTATTCGGGGTCTTTTGTGGTTCCATATGAATTTTAGAATTATTTGTTCCAGTTCATTGAAGAAAGCTGTTGGTAGTTTGATAGGGATTGCATTGAATCTGTAGATTGCTTTAGGTAGTATAGCCATTTTGACAATATTGATTCTTCCTAGCCAAGAGCATGGGATGCATTTCCATTTGTTAGTGTCCTCTTTAATTTCTCTTAGAGTGTCTTGTAGTTTTCAGAGTACAGGTCTTTCACTTCCTTCGTTAGGTTTATTCCTAGGTATTTATTCTTTTTGATGCAATTGTGAATGGAATTGTTTTTCTGATTTCTCTTTCTGTTAGTTCATCATTAGTGTATAGGAAAGCAACAGATTTCTGTGTGTTAATTTTGTATCCTGCAACTTTGCTGAATTCAGATATTAGTTCTAGTAGTTTTGGAATGGAATCTTTAGGTTTTTTATGTACAGTATCATGTCACCTGCAAATAGTGACAATTTGACTTCTTCTTTACCAATCTGGATGCCTTGTATGTCTTTGTTTTGTCTGATTGCTGTGGCTAGGACCTCCAGTACTATGTTGAATAACAGTGGAGAGAGTGGGCATCCTTGTCTTGTTCCCGATCTTATATGAAAAGCTTTCAGCGTCTCGCCGTTAAGTATGATGTTAGCTGTGGGTTTGTCATATATAGCCTTTATTATGTTGAGGTACTTGCCGTCTATACCCATTTTGTTGAGAGTTTTAATCAGGAATGGATGCTGAACTTTGTCAAATGCTTTTTCAGCATCTATGGAGATGATCATGTGGTTTTTGTTCTTCTTTTTGTTGATGTGGTGGATGATGTTGATGGATTTTCGAATGTTGTACCATCCTTGCATCCCTGGGATGAATCCCACTTGATCATGGTGTATGATCCTCTTGATGTATTTTTGAATTTGATTTGCTAATATTTTGTTGAGTATTTTTGCATCTACGTTCATCAGGGATATTGGTCTGTAATTTTCTTTTTTGGTGAGGTCTTTGCCAGGTTTTGGTATTAGAGTGATGCTGGCTTCATAGAATGAGTTTGGAAGTATTCCCTCCTCTTCTATTTTTTGGAAAACTTTAAGGAGAATTGGTGTTATTTCTTCTCTATACGTCTGGTAGAATTCAGAGGTGAATCCATCAGGCCCAGGGGTTTTGTTCTTGGGTAGTTTTTTGATTACCAATTCGATTTCGTCACTGGTGATTGGTCTGTTTAGTTTTTCTGTTTCTTGCTTGGTCAGTCTTGGAAGGTTGTATGTTTCAAAGAAGTTGTCCATTTCTTCTATGTTTTCCAGCTTGTTAGCATATAGATTCACATAATATTCTCTTATGATTCTTTGTATTTCTGTGGGGTCCGTCGTGATTTTTCCTTTCTCATTTCTGATTGTGTTTATGTGTGTAGATTCTCTTTTCTCTTAATGAGTCTGGCTAGGGGTTTATCTATTTTGTTTATTTTTTCAAAGAACCAGCTCTTGGTTTTATTGATTTTTTCTATTGTTTTATTCTTCTCAATTTTATTTATTTCTTCTCTAATCTTTATTATGTCCCTCCTTCTGGTGACTTTGGGCCTCATTTGTTCTTCTTTTTCCAATTTCAGTAATTGTGTCTTTAGACTATTCATTTGGGAATGTTCTTCCTTCTTTAAATAGGCCTGGATTGCAATATACTTTCCTCTTAGAACTGCCTTTGCTGCGTCCCACAGAAGTTGTGGCTTTGTGTTGTTGTTGTCATTAGTCTCCATATATTCTTTGATTTCTGTTTTGATTTGGTCGTTAACCCATTGATTAATTAGGAGAGTGTTGTTAAGTCTCCATGTATTTGTGAGCCTTTTTGATTTCTTTCTAAAATTTATTTCTAGTTTTATACCTTGGTGATCTGAGAAGTTGGTTGGTAGGATTTCAATATTTTTAGAGTACTGAGGTTCTTTTGTGGCCTAGTATGTGGTCTATTCTGGAAAATGTTCCATGTGCACTTGAGAAGAATGTGTATCCTGTTGCTTTTGGGTGTAGAGTTCTGTAGATGTCTGTTAGGTCCATCTGTTCTAGTGTGTTGTTCAGTGCCTCTGTGTCTTTACTTATTTTCTGTCTGGTTGATCTGTCCTCTGGAGTGAGTGGTGTGTTAGAAGTCACCTAAGATGAATGCATTGCTTTCTATTTCCTCCTTTAATTCTGTTAGTATTTGTTTCACATATGCTGGCGCTCCTGTGTTGCATGCATATATATTTATAATGGTTATATCTTCTTGTTGGACTGACCCCTTTATCATTATGTAATGTCCTTCTTTATCTTTTGCTACTTTCTTCGTTTTGAAGTCTATTTTGTCTGATACAAGTACTGCAACACCGGCTTTTTTTCTCTTTGTTGTTTGCATGAAATATCTTTTTCCATCCCTTCACTTTTAGTCTGTGTATATCTTTGGATTTGAGGTGAGTTTCTTGTAGGCAGCATATAGATGATTCTTGCTTTTTTATCCATTCTGTTACTCTGTGTCTTTGATTGGTGCATTCAGTCCATTTACATTTAGGGTGATTATTGATAGGTATGTACTTATTACCATTGCTGGCTTTAGATTCGTAGTTACCAAGGGTTCAAGGGTTGCTTCTTTTACTATCTAACAATCTAACTTAACTTTCTTGTTAAGTTATTGTAAACACAGTCTGATGTTTCTTTATTTCTCTCCCTTCTTATTCCTCCTCCTCCATTCTTTCTATAATAGGTGTTTTATTCTTTGCCTTTAGTTAGTATTTGGATGGTCTGCTTTCTTTGCTATGATTTTTTCTCTGGTGACATCTTTTTAGCCTTAGGTGTGCTTCCATCTAGAGCAGTCCATTTAAGATATCCTGTAGTGGTAGTTTATGAGAGGCAAACTCTCTCAACTTTCGTTTGTCTGGAAATTGTTTAATCCCTCCATCATATTTAAATGATAATCATGCTGGATACAATATTCTTGGTTCGAGGCCCTTCTGTTTCATAGCGATTAAAATATATCACATGCCATTCTCTTCTGGCCTGTAAGGTTTCTGTTGAGAGAAGTCTGATGATAGTCTGATGGGTTTCCTTTGTAGGTGATCTTTTTTTCTCTCTCTAGCTGCCTTAATACCCTGTCTTTATCTTTGATCTTTGCCATCCTAATTATTATGTGTCTTGGTGTTGTCTTCCTTGGGTCCCTTGTGTTGGGAGATCTATGAGCTTCGGTGGACTGCGAGACTTCTTCCTTCCCCAGCGAGGGGAAGTTTTCAGCAATTATTTCTTCAAAGACACTTTCTATCCCTTTTTCTCTCTCTTCTTCCTCTGGTACTCTATAATGCGAGTATTGTTCCGTTTAGATTGGTCACATGGTTCTCTTAATATTCTTTCATTCCTAGAAATCCTTTTATCTCTCTCTGCCTCAGCTGCTCTGTACTCCTGTTCTCTGTTTTCTATTCCATTAACAGTCTCTGGCATCTCATCCATTCTGCTGTTAAGCCCGTCGATCGCTTGTCTGATTTCTGTATTGTCTTTCCTCAGTTCCCTCACTTCCTCCCTCAGCTCTTGCACATTTCTCTGTAGGTCCATCAGCATGGTTATGACTTTTATTCTGAATTCTTTTTCAGGGAGGCTGTGCATTTCCATCCCTTCAGACTCCCTCTCTGGGGTTTGTCTGGTTGATTTGGTCTGAACCATATTCCTCTGTCTTTTCATGGCTGTATAATTTGGTCACTGATAGTTGCCACGTATGTCAGCTGGGCTCTTTAAGACTTTAAAAAGAGAAAAAAAGAAAAAAAAGAAAAAAGAAAGAAAGAAAAAAAAAAGAAAGAAAAGAAAAAACAAAAACAAAACAAAAAAACAAAACAAAACAAAAAAATGCCCACCGGACGTAGATTCTGTGGGAATGCTCTAGGTGGCGCTATTGCCCCACTATTCCACAGCTGTGACTGTGCCGCTCCGCAGGGCCCTTTATCGCTCTGGCAGGGGTGGGAACGAATAGGAGGCTGTTGATCTCAGTGAGAAGTGTTAAGTATGGCTACGCTTCCTCAGTCGCCAGCTAAGGCGTCTGAAACTCCCCAGGACTCCCAGCCTGCTGGGCTGAGTGTGCTGGGGCGATCCGGCTCCTCCGCTGGGCTCCTGTCTCTTTAAGACCGCTGAGGAAAGCGCGCACTTTTTTTTTCCTTCCCGGAGCCGGCTGCAAGCCCCCTGGCGCGTTCCCCGCTCAGATCCTGCCCCTCTGTCTCTCCAATCTCCGCTGCACTGCGCAATGTGGGTCAGCGCTCCCCGCGCAGATCCCCGGGGCTGGCTACTTCGCGGGGTGCACTTCCACTCCCTCCCGGCTCTGGATCCTCTCCTCCCGCCGGGGCGCTGGGGTGGGGGAGGGCTCGGGTCCCGCCGGGTCGCGGCTCCTGATCTTACCCGCCTCTTGGGGTGCCGAGTCCTCTCGGGTGTAGCTGCACACTGTGCGCTTTCCTGTGTATTCTCGTCTCTCTTTTAGGAATAGATGTATTTTCTGTGTTTTCGTAGATAAATATAGTGTTGGGAGGAGATTTCTGCCGCCCTGCTCACACCGCCATCTTCCCGGAAGCTCTCTCCTTAGTGTTTCTTAATGTTAAACTTATCTTTTGGAATTAAAAAATGTCTTGGGCCTCCCACAATCTCACCACCTCATTTTCTGTCTTGTGATGATTTAAAAGAGAATATTTCAATCCCATAGATGTTTAAGATAATAATCATTATTATGTCATTATACATGTTAATGATACTCTATATATTTACTTATAAGTTGGAAATTAAAAAAATTTCAAACATACTCTATGTTGTTTGGCTTTGTGTATCTTCCTAAGTATTGCGAAATGCATGGATTTTATTTTTATCACCCATTACCCATATGCTTTTGTCATTCCCCCTATACTATAACAGCTTCTCTTATCTCTTCTTTTCTTTGTCACATGCTGGGAAAATGGCTTACTGTCTTGTGTCTTGCCAGTGGGTTTCAACCCCAGGCAAGCTCACTCTTGATTCAGTGAGGCTAAAAAATGAGAGTGGAACATTTTGGGGTGAAAGGGTTTATACCCAGCTTTATTCTCATGGTGGCAGGTAAAGCACTAAGAATCCCATCCACTCAGAGCAGCAAGCCGGTCTCTGCCTCTGGGCCTCCCTGCCCCAGCAGCTGTCTGTCTCTGTCCTTGGTGCTGCCACCATTCCAGTCTCTGCTCTTCTGCAGCTGTGCAGCCGGGTCACCCAGAGCCCTGGGAGGAGCTCTTTACATAGAGTCAACAACGACATATTGCCCACATGTGTGCAGTGGGCAAGCTGCCCAGGGCCAGGTGAGAATCCTGGCCACAGGAACCTTCACTTTCTCTACGTCTTGTAACTAATAGGTGGTTCTTTGACTATGTTGAATCTAGAAGAGATTCCATTTATTTTAGTTTTTTCCTTATTTTCCGTGAACATGCTGTACATTTCCAAGATTTCTGGTTGTTGATTTTACATCCACTCTTCTTATTTTGCCCTTTCTGATTTGCCTTATAAATTCTTATTATTTAAAATAAAAGTTATGGTTCTACTTTGTTAAAATTAAAGTGTGTGTGTATATTACAAGACTTCTTGCAATATAAATTCTATCTGTAGCAAGTTCCTATTACTGTGGGAGTTTGGGGCTATTTTTCTTAAATTAGACTTAACCAGATGGAGACCTCTCTCTCTCTCTCTCTCTCTCTCTCTGTCTCTCTGTCTCTCTCTCTCTCTCTCTTTCTCTCTTGCTTGCTCTCTCTCTCTCACACATACACACACTATGTTTATGTTCTGGCTCTCACCATATGTCCTTACATTTTCTGCTTAACAGCTTTATATCTTACTCTAAGCAGCCAATGATTCCAGTTAAAAACTGGATCCTGGGGTTCATCACCTAAATCTCATTCCCCATTCAGATGCTGTGACTATGGCAGGTCTAGAGCCAGGAGACAGTTTGGCTCAGTTCCTAGCAGACATGGAGCCTTCCTCCTCAGCCCCCTGACCTCAAACCTTCCCATACACATAAATGAGTCAAACAGCAGCCTGACTCATTTGTATTAGCTCCATTTAAGTGGAGCAGAAGCCCTCCAGACTCTAGCTGCTCTATGAGAGTCTTGCTCCAGCCCCTATCTCTTCCATGACCTCATGACTCACCTTTATCCCTGGCAAACTGTTGCCTTCCATATCTAGTGACAGAGCCAGCCAGTCCTCAGGTCAGATCCACCCATCCAGCTATACTTCATCAGATTTAGATCTGCAGAGATGTGCACCTGGAGTTTCCTGTCAAAGGAAATTTTATGGTAATAAACAAATGCAAATACATTTTTACATGCACTTTACTTGTCTTTGGTATGATTCTGTAGCAGGAATTAGGATTCGTGGTCAAGTCGACCCAAATTTTTCACTTTTTTCTGTCATATCTACAGTAATGTGTCTTCATAATTATTATGGGAATTACATTGCTGTTTAAATTGCTGTTTAGGAATTAGTTATGAAGGTGATCTCAGCTCTTCATAAACTTGTTAGCCATTGGTTTACCCATCTAGATGTTGTTATGCGTTTTTTTCTTTGTCTATGACTGGGAATCATTATAGGGTCTATTACTTTCTGGTGGAGGATTCAGTATATATGAAAGGTAAGGAAACTCAGGAAACTCACTGTGGTGTCATTTTTCATGTTCTGAGGTCCAGAGCCAGTTATGACTTCTGGCATTCTTTTATGATTGCTGAGTTATTTCCCAGAGACTCAGGTCTCTGTAGAGGGGGTTAGTGGGGAAAATTGAGTTTATGTTATCTTATCCTGGAACTAGAAAGTGATCTGTTGATTTTTTGAAATAAGGGAGAAAAAATATTGCTCTAAAAATTCAACCTAAAAATGTTCAGGTTGAAAAGTGTTTAGTTTCCCCCATCATTTCTATTGGTTTTGAAGTTACCAGGTAGAGCCCATATTGTTTCATGATGCTTAAGTATTTTGGGAAAATATCCTCCTTTGCCACTTCTTGTTAATATATTATTAATCTAGTTAGTAGTTCACTTATGTATGTATTTGTCTAGTTTATTCTTTACTTTTATTTTAAAGTACATTCTTAAATTTTCATTTTAGGTATACCTTTAACAAATATGGGTTGTGCTTACTTTTTAATGCATTTGGAAATTAATCTCCACTAGGAAATTGAAATTTATACCTCAGGATCACTTTAGGAGAGGCAGAATCACAGTGGTTTGTAAGTGTCCCTTCTGCCTGATGACTTCCTGGTTCTTCTCGGTTCCCTGGTCCCAACTCCAACATAGGCGGTTCCTGTATACACAGCCCCCAGCTGGTGTCTGAGAGTTCAACTCAGTTCTCACATTGTCTACCTGGGAACAACATCAAACTCCACAGTTAAGTCTCAGTCATACAAAATTGCCCCTCACTCCTACTCTAGACACTAGTTGCCAGACCCTGGCTGTTACCTGTGCTTCTGACCTAAGGCTACAGATTGGAGGTTCCAGTGACCCTCTCCTTAGTCTAATATTCAAGAGAGGCTTACAAAAGTCAAGGAAACAATTACGTTTACCAGATTGTTAAAGAATTTGACAAATGATTGGGATCAACAGCTAGATAAGGTCACAAAGGAGCTTGTGTCTTCGTAGAGTTTTGGCTCAGCTCAAAAACATTCTGGTTCCTTAAGCATGGGGGCTTCTGAGAAAAAAAGGACCTAAAAGCTGTCCTCTTGGGGTTTTATGGAGTGTTCATTATATAATCATAATTGACAGTCGTTGGCCATTGTCTGATTCAACTTCCAGCCCCTCCACCACCCTCGGAGTTTGGGAGGTGGAACTAAGAGTTCCAGTCTTCTAATCATATGATTGGTCCTCACGTAGGCAACTCCCAACCTTAACTGGAGTCCAAATATTACCTTCATTAACTGCAAGACACCCGTTTCATGTTAAAGGCTCTGAATACTTTTCAGGATCTGTGGTTGAAGACCAAATATGCCTTAGAAAACTATTTCAATCATCTGAATGACCAAATATATAATTTCTAATATATCATTATGTCACACTGTTAAAAGAATAAAATGATGTATGCAGAAATCATCTTCATGGCTCCATCTAATGAATTTTGCATCTTCACTTTTAGTAGCAGATTACTAGAAACATTTCAAAACTTCATTGAATGAAAACTGGTTACAAAAGATTCCACACAATAAATGCCTGCAACATGGAACATGCAACTATCAAACATGACGAAGAGTTCCAAAAATACTCTATTGAAATTTTAACACAAATATTGTACACGTGACTAAATTTATTTAAGAAATGTGGTTTGTTATAATATGTTACAACTATAACAAATTGTTCATCAGATGTCAAAGTGAGTACAACATTTAAAAGGGACAATTCAAACCAGAAGAAAAAAGTTATATATAAATTATTGGCTCTGTTTCTCTGGAGAATACTTACATAAAAGTTGTCTTATGCATTATATATATACACTATAAGATATATATATATCTTATTATATTTTTATTATAAATAATAATAATAATATATATTTAAACCCATGTTATTTGAGGGTCAACTATATATGGCAAAATAATCATCAAAGTAATGTTAGTAATACATGAATCAATCCATCACCTCACATAATTATAACTTTTGCATGCAGAGAGAACTTTTAAAATCTGTCTTAGTGAAAGTTCAGAAAGATTACTGCCCATAATACATATATATTTATGCATATATACATATGTTTCCACATATATAAATATATTCATATATATATATATATATATATATATATAGAGAGAGAGAGAGAGAGAGAGAGAGATTGTTAGTATAATAAGGGATCAGCTTATGTGATTACACATCCTGGAAAGTCTAAAATCCACACAGCTGATGTCCCAGCTTGAATTGGGAGGACGGGAGGCTGCTGCACAGCTAGGAGAAGCCAAAATCCCAGTTTAAAGTTTGTTAGATTCCAGTTGGAATATTGATTCATTCAAAGCACCCCTTACCCACACTCCCTAGCTGTTATAATTATTTTAGTCTGTCTGTCAACAAAATTAGGGATACTTATCTAATATAATAAAATTCTGTTGTTACATAGGAATATCTTAGCAGTCTTTCCTTAATATTGTCAAACTGCCATTAGGTGTTGCAGCTTAGGTGTCTTATTCTATTGATTTCTTCAAAACAGAGTCCAATCAAGCCCACAAATTTGGTTGATCTGTGTCTTAGGTTTCTTTTAATCTTCAACAATTTCCCACTCATGTGTTATTTTGGGGTCTTTTATATTTACTGATAAAATAAGCCATTTTTCTACAAAATTTTCCACTTTCTGGATTATTTTATTACACTTCCATAGCCACTGAACTTGTTCAGTCTCTTGTCCTTTCTGTAAAATAAAAGTTTGATTGAATCTTATTTCCATCGATTTGTGCAGAAGAATTCAGGTGAGGTGTACCTTTATTGCATCATATCAGGATCATACACTGTATTGTGGCCTCTTTTTCATTCATAACAGGTTTAATTGTTATGGTCAGGTGTTTTCAATCTCTGTCATTTGTTATAAAATATCCCATCTTTACCTAGTAATTTTAGCAGTCACTAAAAAAATGATACTTAAATGTTTTTATTCCTTTTGCCTGTATTTGCTTGAAGTTTCTATAAATGGTACGTAGTTCCTCTTTGGTTACATTGAAATGTAGTTCATTCATGCCTCAAAGGTAACTGATTTTCTCTGTTTGTTTCTTTGGAAGCCTTATTGTGTTTCCTTTTGTTTTTTGTCCTTACAATTTACCTTACTGAACCTTACATCACATTATTCTGCTTTGATGTTATTAAAATATTTTCATAGGCTAACCATTTGTACAAAATTAGATTAGTTTGCTTCTAATTTTAGTGATTTAAGATGCAATTTAATTTTGTGCAATTATGTGAAATATTTACATGACCTACAAACTACAAAATAAGGTACAAGAAGGTAAGTGTTAGAATCAAAGAAGGTTGCAGTCCTGTCTTAGTCACCCTGTAGCTTTCCTAACTATAGAAAATCACCTGCATTAGCTTTGGTATATCCTTCTATTATTTAATATAGGTAAAATTAATTAAAACTTTCCTTAGCAATATATCCTGGAGATAATTCCATAATGTTATTTCATACACACCCATCTGCAACACACACATGCACATATTCAGTAATAGTCAGAATTACTTCCCACATTGATCCTTTTAAATTTATTGAGGCTCATTTTATGGCTAAATATATGACTCATTTTTAAAATTGTACTACATGTGCTTGTAAAAAATCTCTGCTTTCTTTTTGGGGAGTGTAATATGCACTACTGTATATACAGTAGTATATAGGCTTTAAAAGTTCAATGTATTTATGTTCAAGCTTATTAAAGTATTTATATATTTGATATTTCTTCAAATGGTGTTATACTGGCTTATTTATCATGTTTATAAGTTGTTGATGATTTATATTTTTCTTTATATTTTCCATTATATAATGTCTTTTTCCCTTGGTGATTCATTTTAACATTCATCTTTCATTATAAAAGGAACAGCAAGAAAATAAAAACACTCAAACCAGCATCACTATGTATATTAACTAGCCAGACTCTGAGGTAAAGGAAAAAATTCTGTCAAATGCTTACAATAATAAAAAATTGAAAATATTTAAACAATTAATTGAAATACAAGTTTACTCTATTATTAGCGATGAACTCCAATGTGAGTGTGTTACTGCCTCCCAATATTATCCAGTGATAGTATAAAGCCATTGCTGTTAAGACAAAGTATTAAAACCAAGCTTCCAGAAAAGGAATAAACCTTAAAAATGACAGTAGATCACACTTTAGAAACTCTTGCACAATTCATATTTGAAAGCTGTCTTTGAAGTCTTTCATGTAAAAAGAAAAGAGAATATGCAATTCTGTGGAAACACTTGTCTCCTTCATTTTGACAAGCATGGCTGTAATAGGTAAGAGAAAACAATGTGATGAGAAACTTTACTTGATTCTAGTGTCAATAAATTATTTTCAAAGAAACAGGAAAACCAATGCTAAATTCTTAGTAAAAAGAATTTAAAACAAATCAGTCATTGTAGTTCTGTGTTATTATCTAATATCTGTACAATTCTATTTTAGTAAGAAAATACACAAATACTTGTTTTTGTGAGTGAAGGAAAGATACATCACAGAAAATACATTCCCAATACTAAATTCTGCCTCTAAAAAAATATTATGTAAAAGAACTATGTAAGGCTAACCATTAGTTGAACAGCTATCTTCTCTGGATTATTATTTTAATTTTAAATTCCTGTGTAAACTTCATTCCCTCTCAAAATCTAAATCATGTGGCATATTTTCAGACAAAAGTTCACAAACTGCCAAGCAGTTCATTTTTACAGAGAGCATTTCAAATGAAGTAGAACATTTTAAATGATTTTGCCACATGAAATTTTGCTTTTTTAATTCATGAAAAAGCAGTAAACAAATTTCAGAAATGATTATCAGATGGAAGGCTTATTGCCTTTACCTACTGTGTCACATACCTTATAGTTTAATGTGCACACAGTGTGCAATGTACCTCTGAGAAACAAAAATTCTTTTTTGTACATAACAACAACAACAAACTCTTCTCAAACGCTACTGCCCAACATGCAGTCAGAGGTCATGTTTCCTTCATTGACTTTGTAGTTCTTGTAAAATGTGTTTGTTTGCCTGAAAGTGGATAAAAGTAAGAATATGCTTTGCAATGGATTGATAAGCCTTCTAAACCTTATTTGTTTTGTAGGTTCACCTTTATCTTTTTATTTATTTGTTTTTAATTTTGTGATTTTATTGTTGTTGAAGAAACCGGATAATTTGTCATGAAGTTTCCCATAGTCTGGATTTTGTTGGATGTATACCCGTGGTGTTATTTTCATCTGACTTCTGCAATTCCCATAAATTGTTTGTTAGATATAACATTCTTGATGAAATTGTCATCTTCTTTCTTGGGCAAGAAGACCTGCACTGGTGTCTGTCTCTCTCCTAGGGCTGTCCTCTGGCCATGAGGGATCACTGCCCACCTTTAAGCTGTCAGGGGGGTGGTATTTTAATTCTATCTTCCTTCCTTGTTCATTAGCTGAAATCCTTATTGGACACACACCCACCCCTTATTATACATAAGCCAATTATTTGGCAATTCTGATGTCCTGATGTGCAAATTATATGTAACTATAAATAGATATTTTAATCTTTTACTAGTTTAAAGACTTGGTTGGCTAAAATCTTTCTATGTCATCAAAATATGTTAGGATCATTTTGAACTTCTGAATTTAAATATATTTGATGAGTTAAGTTTATTGTAATCACTGTCCTTACTGATGCACAAGTTTCCACTCTTGCAGTTAAAGCATATAATTTCATGACCGAATTAATTTATCATGACCTATTCCATCACGTTCTTGTTTTCTTTTTTTTTATTAAGCTATTATTGAAATACACTCTTATGAAGGTTTCACATGAAAAAACAATGTGGTTACTACATTTACCGATATTATCAAGTCCCCACTCATACCCCAATGCAGTCACTGTCAATCAGTGCAGTAAGATGCCACAGATTCACTATTTGCCTTCTCTGTGCTACACTGTTTCCCCCTTGATCCCCCCCACCATGTGTACTAAACATAATACCCCTCAATCCCCTTCTCCCACCCCATCCACCCACCCTCTCACACCCCTCCCCTTTAGTAACCACTAGTTCCTTCTTCGAGTCTCTGACTCTGCTGCTATTTTGTTCTTTCAGTTTTGCTTCATTGTTATACTCCACAAATGAGGGAAATCATTTGGCACTTGTCTTTCTCCACCTGGCTTATTTCACTGAGCATAATATCCTCCAGCTCCATCCATGTTGTTGCAAATGGTAGGATTTGTTTCTTTCTTATGGCTGAATAGTATTCTATTGTGTATATGTACCACCTGTTCTTTACCCATTCATCTACTGATGGACACTTAGGTTGCTTCCATATCTTGGCTATTGTAAAAAGTGCTGCAATAAACATAGGGGTGCATGTGTCCTTTTGAATCTGAGAAGTTGTATTCTTTGGGTAAATTCCAAGGAGTGGGATTCCCAGGTCAAATGGTATTTGTATTTTTAGTTTTTTCCGGACCCTCCATATTGCTTTCCACAATGGTTTAACTAGCTTACATTCCCATGAGCAGTGTAGGAGGGTTACCCTTTCCCTGCCACCTCGCCAGCATTTGTTGTTCTTAGTCTTTTGGATGGTGGCCATCCTTACTGGTGTGAGCTGATATCTCATTGTGGTTTTAATTTGCATTTTCCTGATGATTAGTGATGTGGAGCATCTTTTCATGTATCTGTTGGCCATCTGAATTTCTTCTTTGGAGAACTGTCTCTTCATATCCTCTGCTCATTTTTTAATCAGGTTATTTGCTCTTTGGGTGTTGAAGCATGTAAGTTCCTTATATATTTTGGATGTTATCCCCTTGTCGGTTATGTCATTTACAAATATATTCTCCCATACTGTAGGATATCCTTTTGTTCTGTTGATGGTGTCCTTTGCCGTACAGAAATTTTTAGTTTGATGTAGTCCCATGAGTTCATTTTTGTTTTTGTTTCCCTTGCTCAAGGAGATGCGTTCAGGAAGAAGTTACTCATGCTTATATTCAGCAGATTTTTGCCTATGTTGTCTTCTAAGAGTTTTATGGTTTCATGACTTACATTCAGGTCCTTGATCCATTTTGAGTTTACTTTCGTGTATGGGGTTAAACAATAATCCAGTTTCATTCTCTTGCATGTAGCTGTCTAGTTTTGCCAACACCAGCTGTTGAAGAGGCTGTCATTTCCCCATTGTATATCCATGGCTCCTGTATCATATATTAATTGACCATATGTGGTTGGGTTTATATCAGGGCTCTCTAGTCTGTTCCATTGGTCTATGGGTCTGGTCTTGTTCCAGTACCAAATTATATTGATTACTATGGTTTTGTGGTAGAGCTTAAAGTTCGGAGCATGATCCCCCAGCTTTATTCTCCTTTCTCAGGATTTCTTTGGCTATTCGGGGTCGTTTTTGGTTCCATATGAATTTTAGAACGATTTTCTCTAGTTCGTTGAAAAATGCTCTTGGTATTTTGATAGGAATTGCATTGAATCTGTAGATTGCATTAGGCAGGATGGCCATTTTGACAATATTAATTCTTCCTTTCCATGAGCATGGGATGTGTTTCCATTTATTGGTATCTTCTTTAATTTCTCTCATGAGTGTCTTGTCATTTTCAGAGTATAGGTCTTTCACTTCCTTGGTTAGGTTAATTCCTAGGTATTTTATTCTTTTTGATGCAATTGTGAATGGAATTGTTTTCCTGATTTCTCTCTCTGGTAGTTCATTGTTACTGTATAAGAATGCCACAGATTTCTGTGTATTAATTTTGGATACCGCAACTTTGTTGATGAATTCTGATATTAGATCTAGTAGCTTTGGAGTGGATTCTTTAGGGTTTTTATGTACAATACCACGTCATCTGCAAACAGGGACAGTTTAAATTCTTCCTAGAAAATCTGGATGCCTTTTATTTCTTTGTGTTCTCTGATTGCCGTGGCTAGACCTCCAGTACTTTGTTGAATAGAAGTGGAGAGCGTTGGCATCCTTGTCTTGTTCCTGATCTTAAAGGAAGAGCTTTCAGCTTCTAATTGTTCATTATAATGTTGGTGGTGGGTATGTCATATATAGCCTTTATTATGTTGGGGTACTTGCCCTCTATACCCATTGCATTGAAAGTTTTTATCATGAATGGATGTTGAATTTTGTCAAATGCTTTTTCAACACATATGGAAATGGTCATGTGGTTTTTGTCCTTCTTTTTGTTGATGTGGTGGATGATGTTAATGGAGTTTCGAATGTTGTACATTCCTTGCATCCATGGAATAAATACTACTTGATCATGATGGATGATACTTTTGATGTATTTTTGAATTCAGTTTGCTAATATTTTGTTGAGTATTTTTGCATCTATGTTCATCAGGGATATTGGTCTATAATTTTCTTTTTTTGTGGTGTCTTTGCCTGGTTTTGGCATTAGAGTGATGCTGGTCTCATAGAATCATTTTGGAAGTATTCCCTCTTCTTCTACTCTTTGGAGAACTTTAAGGAGGATGGGTATTAGGTCCTCACTAAATGTTTGATAAAATTCAGCTGTGAATCCATCTGGGCCAATCATTTTGTTCTTAGGTAGGGTTTTGATTGCCAGTTCTATTTTGTTGCTAGTCATTGGTCTCTTGAGATTTTCTGTTTCTTTCTGGGTCAGCCTTGGAAGGTTGTATTTTTCTAGAAAGTTGCCCATTTCTTTTAGGTTATCCAGTTTGTTAGCATATAATTTTACAAAGTATTCTCTAATAATTCTTTGTATTTCTGTGGTATTTGTAGTGATTTTTTCTTTCTCATTTCTGTTTCTGTTTATGTGTGTAGACTCTCTTTTTTTCTTGATAAGTCTATCTATGGGTTTATCTATTTTGCTTATTTTCTCAAAGAACCAGCTCTTGCTTTCATTGATTCTTTCTATTGTTTTATTTTCGATTTTATTTATTTCTGCTCTAATCTTTATTATATCCTTCCTTCTACTGACTTTGGCCCTCATTTGTTCTTCTTTTTCTGGTTTCATTAATTGTGAGTTTGGACTGCTCTATGGGATTGTCCTTTCCTGAGGTAGGCCTGTATTGCAATATACTTTCCTCTTAACATGGCCTTCACTGCATCCCACATATTTTGCGGTGTTGAATAATTGTTGTCATTTGTCTCCATATATTGCTTGATCTTTGTTTTTATTTGGTCATTGATCCATTGGTTATTTAGGAGCATGTTGTGAAGCCTCCGTGTGTTTGTGTGATTTTTCATTTTCTTTGCATAATTTATTTCTAGTTTCATACCATTGTGGTCTAAGAAACTGGTTGGTACAATTTCAATCTTTTTGAATTTACCAAGGTTCTTTTTTTGGCCTAGTATATGATCTATTCTTGAAAATGTTCCATGTGCATTGAGAAGAATGTGTATTTTACTGCTTTTGAGTATAGAGTTCTGTAGATATCTGTTAGGTCCATCTGTTCTATTGTGTTGTTCAGTGCCTCTGTCTCCTTACTTATTTTCTGTCAGTTGTTCTGTCCTTGGGAGTAAATGGAGTATCCTAGAATGAATGCATTGTATTCTATTTCTCCTTTTAATTCTGTTAGTATTTGTTTCACATATATAGGTGCTCCTGTGTTGGGTGCATCGATATTTATAATGGTTATATCTTCTTGTTGGATTGACCATTTTATCATTATGTAATGTTCTTCTTTCTTGTGTCTTTCTTTGTTTTGAAGTCTATTTTGTCTGATACAAGTACTGCAATGCCTGCTTTTTTCTCCCTATTAGTTACATGAAATATCTTTTTCCATCCATTCACTTTTAGTCTGTGTATGTCTTTGGGTTTAAAGTTAGTCTCTTATAGGCAGCATATAGATGGGTCTTATTTTTTATCCATTCAGTGACTCTATGTCTTTTGATTTGTGCATTCAGTCCATTTACATTTAGGGTGATTATCGTTAGGTATGTACTTACTCGCATTGCAATCTTTAGATTTGTGGTTACCAAAGGTTCAAAGTTAACTTACTTACTATCTGAGAGTCTAATTTAACTCACTTAATATGCTATTACAAACACAATCTAAAGGTTCTTTTTTTTCTTCCTCCTTTTTCTTCCTTCTCCATTCCTTATATATTAGGTATAATATACTGTGCTCTTTGTCTATCTTTTGATTTAGTTTGGGGATAGCAAATTAAATTTTGCATTTGTTTAGTAATTAGCTATTCTACTTTCTTTACTGTGGTTTTGTTACCTCTGAGCCAGCTAATAATCCTTAGGAACATCTCTATCTGTAGCAGTCCCTCCAAAACACACTGTAGAGCTGGTTTGTGGGAGGTAAATTATCTCCTCTTTTGCTTATCTGGAAATGTTTTAATCCCTCCTTCCAATATAAATGATAATCTTGCCAGATAAAGTAATCTTGGTTCAAGGCCCATCTACTTCATTGCATTAAATTCATCATGCCACTCCCTTCTGGCCTGTAAGGTTTCTGTTGAGAAGTCTAATCATAGCGTGATGGGCTTTCCTTTGTATGTGATCTTATTTCTCTCTCTGGCTGCTTTTAATAGTCTGTCCTTATCCTTGATCTTTGCCATTTTAATTACTACATGTCTTGGTGTTGTCTTCCTTGGGTCCCTTGTGTTGGGAGATCTGTACATCTCCATGGCCTGAGAGACTATCTACTTCCCCAGATTGGGGAAGTTTTCAGCAATTACCTCCTCAAAGACACTTTCTATCCCTTTTTCTCTCTCTTCTTCTTCTGGTACCCCTATAATGTGAATATTGTTCCGTTTGGATTGGTCACAGTTCTCTCAATATTCTTTCATTCTTAGAGATCTTTTTTCTCTCTGTGACTCAGCTTCTTGGTATTCCTCTTCTCTAGTTTCTATTTCATTTGTCATCTCCTCCACTGTATCCAATCTGCTTTTAATACCCTCCATTGTGCTCTTCAACGATTGGATCTCTGACCGGAATTCATTCCTGAGTTCTTGAATATCTTTTCATACCTCCATGAGCA